>CABIKL010001002.1:0-17510 GCA_902196195.1 Aptinothrips rufus | reverse complement strand
CGGCAGCTCCCCTCTCCTCGCCCCTTCCCTGCCAGCGGGTGTGAGGGGGGAGCTGCCGCCGGGCTAGCCTAACTTTGCTCTGGCACAGCTTGGGTGGGCCACCCTTTATGAAGTGGGGGGCATCTTATGCACTGAGGCTACGCGTTTTGCTACTTACCTGGGTGTGTGTGTGTGTCGCCTGCTCACCGATTGTGTTTTGTTGCAGGTGCACTATGAGGAGGATCGCCGCCGCCCCCGCCGCCTCTGCCCTCCCGCCGGACGCCCCGACATGAGCAGCGCCGCCTCTGGCCTTCTGGGTAAGTCTCCCACTCCCAGTCCCAGTAACTTGGGATGCTGACTTCCAGCTCTTCAGACAATTAATGAAAAGAGATGCGCTCGATTCGTGCACTTTTTGACCATCATTCTGAACTTGACGTGTAAACTCAATTTATTTGATGTCACATCTAAACAACAAGGACCACTGCTTACGCACTAATTTCACTTTGAAAAACAAAGGTTCTTGTGCTGCAGTCCCGTAAGCGTTAGTCCTAACTTATAGGATGTAGAGCATGGGGTCGTGTTCCGATTCCCCCACCCCCGCCCCCACCCCCACCCCCACCTCGTGAGCTCTGAGCGTGACAGTAATAGGCGCCGTGCCTTACTTGCGCAAAATGAGCCTCGCAAACACCTGTTAACCAGTGTAGTGTGATGGGGTGGGGCCGCGGCCTGGGCACCGTTAATGCAATGGCAAGGTTAGGACCTAGACTGACCCAACTCGTAGCTCTACCAGACCTTTGAAACTGGGACAGGTACGTCGGGCACTTCAGTAAAACTGCTGGTTTTCCGTAATGTTCATTTTTTTTTTAATTTTTAATTTTTTTTCTCTTTAATAAATGTTGCTATTTTTTTTATCTTTCGGACTTGTGGCGGGCTTTTGTTGTCTCCGTGCGGACATTGGCACAAGAAGCACATTCCTCGTGAGTCAAGGAGCGTCCCTTTGGATGGGCGGGCGCTGGAGCGCGGCGAGATTGGGGGGGGGGGGGGGGGGGCCCTCGCTGGACGTCGACGCGGATTGAAGCGGAGTGGAAGGCGGGCGGAGCAATCAGGAGCCGAACCTTTGTCACCACCAGGCTCCCAGCCCAGCCACATCCCGCCGCGTCGCCCGCCTGTGCACCCTGCCATGCCGTCGCGAGGCATTTGCACGGCGGCGGCTTCAAGTGGTACACTGAAAGATGTCATCCCTTGACGACATTTTCATTTGAGAGTAACATCCTTGTCAGTCGTTGTTGTAGAAAACCTTCGTCCTTCGCGAATCGTCATATGGGCTCCAGTTTGTCATAGTCAAACTAACTGTATGAGTGACGAACAAGCAAGCGTGAGGGCTCAGTCATTGAGCTTCTTAAACATGCCATTCCCGGAACGTGTCTAAGCCGAGGAATTATTGTCGTTAAAAGCAAGCTTCAAATTTTCTCTCACTTCAAACTGTGTGCTTGACTTTTATGGATTAGACTTCAATGAAGTAAATACACTTAAAATGTGCTCGACACGAGCGAAATGTTGCTTCAACGTTCAATTACGTGAAGTATCAAAGTACCCGGTCTTCTTGGTGTAGGCCTCTGCGAATCATGACCAGATCATAGCAAGAGTGTCGACTCATCCAGCCTATCGGCGGACATTCATGACGACGGGTTCAAAGCTCGGCCCGGCTCGGCCCGGCTCGGCCGCAGCGGAGGGTTCTTGGGCCTTGGGCCGGGCCAGGGGGCCAGGTCTATGTCCGGATGCCTTTGAAGTACACTGCACCGAGTCAAGTCGTGTCCTGGCTAACGGGGACACCGTTGTCCTCGCCGGGCGTCACGCGTTGTCACGGCTCGTGGCGCGTGCCGCGGGGGGCCGGGCGGGGCGGGGCGGGGCGGGGCGGGGCACCTTGCGACGCCTGCCCGGCCCGGCCTGGCGGCTCACCGCTGTCCCCGCAGCCAGGCTGCAGCCAGGAAGCTGGCACTGCTCCGCGCGGCTCGCAGTCATTGACGCTTGACTGGGCCAAAATATCGAGTTAGTTTACGATAATTTGAAAAAAAATCGCGATACTTATTCTCATTCATTTACATTAAATACTGACACGCACCTAAATTCGGAGTCCTCTTGCCACTATGGACTGCCTACTCGAATTGAAAGCATAATCAGTTTTCCTTGTTCACGAGCCACTTGCACTCGGCTTGAACAAGTGATAGTTATCTTCCGGGTCACTGTCCCTGTCGGGCACGGCTAGGCTCACAGGTTGAGGTTGGTACTTCTGAAATGCCGGTCCCGTTCTGTCGCCCCTGGCCCTGGCAGGCCCTGGCAGGCCCTGGCTGTCTGGTGGAGGGAAGCGCCTTGCTGTGTCTTTTGAGCCTGTTCGCTCGGCTGACCGCTCAACAAATGGCGACCGGACAGCCAGGTTTACCATCAAAAGTTCGATCCGTTAGACCAGTGTGACGCCGGAGCCGGACGTTACATCGTAAAAAAAGTCGTCACTTAACGAAAAAAATTATTCATCAATATTTTTGACGACACAAACATGGCTAATTTTTCATCTGACAGGTTCATTATTTGACGGTAACTTTTTAAACAGAGTGGTCAGTAACGATGGTGTCTGTAGACCAAATACACGTGCAAGCCGCTCGAAGCCACTTCATTTACTGGTAAAACAAACGGATAGATAGGAACTATACACTTGAGGTGTATAGCGGGTGCACTTGAGGTGTATATCGGATGCTAATACACTTCAGGTGTGTAGTTGCTATACATTTGAAGGGCTGGCGCCTATGCTGTTCCATGGGCCAACTACACACCTCAAGTGTATAGCACCGCAATACACCTCAAGTGTATAGTTTCTATACATTTGTTTTTCAAGTGATCCACAACCGGCCGGGAGGTTCCGCGTACTTTTGCCATGTTCATCACTAAGTCTGCGGCCCCACGTGGTGACCTTGCGGGTCGCGATCCTCTGTTAGTCAGTGGAGGGGGTCGGACTCCCCCCTCCCCCTCTTTTTCTTCCCTAGAGTCGATGAGTCAGCTCTCAGCACCTGCTACCGGAAGGTGAGGGCAGGGCACAACTGTCGGATGGACAGGACATTCAGCAGGTGGTTAATTGGGGGAAAGCGGTGCGGCGGTGGGGCGGTGCGAGGCGGGGCGGGGCGGGGCGGGGCGGATGGCACCTCGATGTGAAACTGCAGCCAGGTGCTCCCACTGCACCCTGCCCTGCCCTGCCCTGCGTAGTAGTTTCTGTAGCAGCTCTTCGAACTATAAGACACTTTGCTTCCTTTAATTTGCATACACAAAAACTGCAGAGCGTTAGTTTCCAGATTTTCCTGTAGGGCTGTTTCTTGGAAAGATCGTACCAGCAAATTAATCCAGCGCCGAATATCTTGAGGTAATATTTTCCAGAAATTATTACAAAAAATTATTAAATCGTAAATCGTGGAAAAGTTCGTGAATTTCAGACTTTTGGGGGACGACTTTCATATGCGTGGTTATTAAATTATTGTTTAAAGAAAAACATATTTTTATGTACCAATGGTCTTGTCTGAACCCGTGTGTCCGACCGTGCGTCATTGTGTCCCCTGCAGAGTTCGTGCTCATTCCTTATTATGGCGGTATCGCTGTGGCTCGCGCGCTGGGGTGCGGGCTGAGAGAGGGGGAAGCAGCTGCAGCTGCTGCAGCTGGCGTTGCCGGTGTTATCGCCCTGCCCCCATCTCATCTGCAGCTGCTTTGCACCGCGGCCAGCTGGCCGAGTGGAACTCGACTCATTTCAGAGCGGAATCTCTGCTCCTCCCGCTGTCGAAACGCGTCGCGTCATCGCAGCTGTGTACCACGCCACGCCACGCCCCGCCACGTCCAGCCACGCCGCGCCGCGCCACGGCCAAAACAGACGACTGACAAACAAGCAGGTGTCTCATACGAACATTGTAAACCAAAGCGCACTGAAAAAATGTATTATTGATCCAATGTTAGAAATGGTTGTCCCGACTTTATTCTGTTCTAGCAACCATCATAAGGTTCTTGAGATCCTAACACAAAGCAAAACTATGGTCCCCGACGTAAAACTTGATAGTTAATCCTACCACATTGGAATTCAGACGACCATGTGATCTTGTAGTTTCAACTAAAGACGTTCGCAATCATACATTTTTTTTCTGGGTACGCACTGTAAATCGCATAAAGATTATACTCTCGCACGAAGGAAACCAGGAAAACAAGCACGAACCATGTGAACGCTTAAAAGACGACTGACACGTTAGGCGACAATCGCACGCGGGTGTTGAGCGGGCTGCCGATGGCGAGTTCCACAGGCGCTTTGAAGCACACAAGCTGCTCCCTCCTCCTGGCTGATGGTTGACTGGAAGGTGCTTCCTAACTCCATCTGTTCTCCATGTTTCAGGTGCACTCCTTGTCGCGGCCTGCGTGCTGACGAGCGTGCGAGCCGCCTCCCCGCCCCCTGCATCGGCTGTGCCCCCGCCCCCCGGGGGCGGCGCCGCGTCATGGGGGGCGGGGGAAGCCCCGGCGGCGGGTCCCTCGTCAGGGTCCACTAGGGACCTGGCCAAGCCCATCCTGAATGAGCTTGTGTCCGGACCTGACCTTCCCGGCGTCGCACCCCCAGTCCCAGTGGGGGCGGCTCTGGGGGCGGCAACCACCCCCAGACCAACACCACCCTCCCCGGCACCTGGTGACAGCCATAGTACAATCGGGCCGCAGTACAACTCAGGTAGGTTAGGCTTCTGCTTGCCTCCCTCCACGTCGCATGCGTTGACAACTACTGTAAGATTACATTGTGCGTTCGCAGTGCGGCAGCTGGCCAACAAGGACCGCGGGCCGCGGCTGGTGAGCGCCGAGCAGGAGGCTAACGCGGTGGCGGCGCGCCGCCCCCTCCCTGACGGCTCGGCGGACGAGGCTGACGAGGCTGCGGAGGACGCGGCGCTGGACGCTGCTCCGGGGGGCGCCACCAAGAAGCCTCGGGTCCGCATCTCTGTGCGGCGGGGGACGAGGCTGAACACCACCGCGACGAGCAGCGCCGCGCCGCCCCCTCCGGCCCCGCTGCCGCCCCCCGCAGCCCCCGCAGCCCCCGCAGCCCCCGAGCCGCCCACCAAGGAGGAGACGTGGAGGCCCTCGGCCGTCGACGAGAACGGGCTGCTGACAACTGAGCTCCCCGCCCCCGCCACACCCGGCACGCCACCACCTACCGTCGCTCCCTCCGCGTCCAACAACAACAACAAGAACCCCAAGGAGCGCGGGGAGACACTGGAGCTGAGCAGCGTGTCGCCGCTGCAGCGCAGCAGGCTGTCCACGCTGCGCTGGAGACACCCCGAGCGCGGCGAGGAGCAGACCACGGAGCCCCCCAGGAGGCTGCGGCACCGCGAGACCCCGCCCACCACCACCTTCAGGTGAGTCTGCTCTGACCTGACCGGACCTGCCCACTCGATCCCTTTTGCTCGGAATTTCAACAATCATTTTCCCTTCTTTTTCCTTTTTCAATTTTATTGAAAAGGCGTTGAATAATTACGTTTTATGGAATATTTGTGGCACGTGGACTATCATGGAATATTTCGAGGCTTACCAAAACTTTGAGGGAATATATGTCACATTATTCCAAAATCCTTCCCGAGTCGTCGCGATTTTCGTAATTTTATTCACAATTATTTTGGAACATCTGAAATATTGTACTAATTGGAATAATTGGGAACATCTGGTCACGTGTACACGGAATACATAGGGATTAATGCTGACAACGACTCTCTTCCTCTCAGTACTTGTACTCTCTTCCCCTGCGCTTCGAAGACTGTTCACTCTGCTTCATGATTGACCTTTGCTCTTCCTGTCGGCAGGCCGTTTGTTCGTCGCGGCACTGTCAAGTTCGGCGGGTCCACGCCAGGGATGACGACCAGTACGGGCCCCACGCCCACCAGGAGCCTGGACGAGGACATGAACGTCCCCGACACCGTGCTCGCATGGTCACTTGCAGCTATGCGGCCCGGTGGGGCCCAGGGTGGGCCTGAGGGTGGGCCTGAGGGTGGACCACCCAATGGAGTGATGTCCAATGAGCAGCAGGAGGCCGCCAGCCACCACCTCACCACCGCGTCGCCACCCATTGTCATCGAGGTCTCCACGCTGCCTGGTAAGTAGCATCGGATTGTGGTCGATGATCCGTGCACGAGTATCCCCAAACTTAAACCCTGAATATCATGGATCTGTAGAGGGACATGACATCGACGTCGCACGGTTTTAGCATCATGAGAATAGCATTAGGATTGTTGTCACACTATCATGACTTCCATGTCATGCATCTTTATAGGCGTCACGTTCATGACGTGCATCTCACGGTAAAAACGATGCCTTGAAATCCAAGGATAGGTGGATAACTTCAAGGGCCCTTATGGGCTTTGAAGCATTGCCGCAACCTTGAAATCCACTTCCTTGAATTTCAAGGGGCCATTTTTACCGTGTACGACCGTTGCGTGTTTAAAGTAGTCAGTTGCGCAGATTAAAAAAAAAAAAATAATGTTCCGGGTCACGTAATTTGTTGCACTTCATTTCCGCGTTGGATTACCTCTTAACGCCCGCTTCGTTGAGTATTTCGTCAAGAACGTGCTTAAAAATGCGTGAAAAGTCAAACAAACACAATTGCAAACTCGATTGCAAATCATCACAATCCACGCAGTCTGCCGTGTTTCGTTCGTGGCATTCTTTTAACTTTGATGCCTTGCCTACTCTCTTGCTTCTTACAATTCGTGTTGGTGTTGGTGGTGTTGACTGCATTGCAGATGCCAATTCTAATAAAACTGCCTCACTAACCCGCCACTGCTTTTCAGATGTCAGTGCGGCGCACATTGTAGTCCCCGACGTGATGCTGAACAAGGAGAGAAGGCCACAGAGAGTTCAACCAGGCGTTCCTCAGGGCGTTCCTCAGGGCGTTCCTCAGGGCGTTCCTCAGGGCGTTCCTCAGGGCGCAACTCAGGACGTACCTCAGGGTGTACTTCAGGGCGTACCTCAAGGCGCCGACAAGAACAACAACATGATGTTGGACGCGGAGCCGCACCTGCCTCTGGAGAGCGTGTTCTCGACGGGCAGGCCGCGCCCCAGGCCGAGGCCCGAGCTGCCCGCCGCGCCCGCCACGCCCGCCACGCCCGCCACGCCCGCCACGCCCGCCACGCCCGCCGTCAACAACACGGGCGACAACCTGGTTGTGCAGCCACAGCAGCCGCCCGACGAGGCCAAGCCCGTCCGTCCCCCGCCACGCGCCTCGCCGCGCCCCGCGCCCCGCCCCGGCACCCCGCCCAGCCCCGCGCACAACGCCGTGCAGACTGCGGAGGTCGAGGACGGCGAGGAGGAGGACGAGGAAGAGACGGCCACCAACGCGCCCAACATCCACGTCGTGGACCCGCCTGACCTGGCCACGCCCCCCGTGGGGTCCACCGCAGTCCCGGTGACCGTATCCAGCCCGACCACGACGACGACGTCAGGACAGGTCGCGCCGGCAGGGCCGAACCCTGACCTATGGCATCCCGTGCAGCCCGCCGCGCCGGTCCCCGCCCCGCCCGCCCGCGCCACCACCCAGGGCATGCCGGTGCAGCCGGTCGTGCCCACCCTGCCAGCAGGGTCAGGAACAGCCATGGCCGGGACAGCAAGCTCGGGTCCGTCTTCAGGGACAGGCAGCTCGGGGGTGGGACCCGAGTACTTCACCTTCGCCCCGTCATCCAGCGTGCCTTCGGGCTCCGGGCCCAGCGGTGTCCCGAGTGGCAGCGCCCCCAGCGGCAGTGCCCCCGGCGGCAGCGAGCCCAGCGCCCCCACGGCCCCCGACCAGGACGAGGACCTGATCATGTCCACGCCCATGCCCGGCGAGGACATCGTGTTGTCCACGCTGGCTCCGGGAGGAGACGAAGACGAGGATGACGAGGACCCGGTGGTACCCTCGGCTCCGGGCACCACCACGTCGCTCCAGCAGCCTACCTGGCCCGCACCGCCTCCCGAGTCCGCAACCAGACCGCCCAGCGCCACGCCCTCCGCGAAGGTGGAGACTCCTTCATCCAGCGCGAGACCCACCCCTTTCCCTGGTGTGTCCACCGCGAAGCCCACCCCCGGCAGACCCACCACAGCTGCACCGGGGCCAGCCCACCCCTCCGGACCCAGTGACGACGATGAGTTCCCAGACAACACGACAGCAGTGCCGGCCACCTCCACAACCCCTTCCCCCGGTGCGGAGTCCCCGAACACAACTGCGACCCCGGGCCGGACCTCTGACACCACTCCGAACCCGGAGACCACTCCCTACCCTCCTCCCGCAACCACCCGCACCTTCACGCCCACGGTGATCCCCGTCACGTCCCCAGCCTCCTCCTCGAGCAGCCCCACCTCGTCCTCATCCTCCACCACGGCCGCCCCCTCCACATCCCCCACGACACCCCCGTCGAGACCCACAGCGCCGCCCCCCTCAGCGGCGCCCCCTGCTCCCACAGCCTCGCGGCCAGCCCCACCCTCCTCCACGCCCACCCCAGACGTCGAGGCTGTAGAGGAGTCCACTTCAGGCCTGGAGGAAGAGGGCGAGACTTGTAAGTTGTTTGTGCTTTCTTCCACTTACTCATGTTTCGAGGAAGTCGCCTCCGTTTGCTTGGCGCACCGTCCGTGACTAATCGACTAGCGTCGCTGGAATAACAGCAATTCTCATATTCTATAAAGCCAAAAGCTATGCTTTAATTCGGTGTTAATAACCTTCTATGAGCTCTGAGCTCGAACTTGTGACTCAAATTTCTGACACTCACTTTCCTTTCTGTTTGCTCTTGTTTCTAATGCCTCTCAACTGAATTCTCAGCGCCCTCCGAGGAGCCGATACCTGAGCCCGCCCCCGCCTACCTGCGGCTGCTCATGGAGATGGACTGGCGACAGTTCTGTCAGGAGCTGGAGTCCTTCAAGCGGGCTGCGGCGACTCTCATAGCCAACGGCACATCCACGTAAGTTCGTCCTGCCATCGAATTGGACAAGTTCATCAAGTTAGTCAATTGATAATTTTCGTAACTAATTTCGTTGACAAGGGGCCGTTTACAAACTACGTGACCGATTTTAGTGGGGAAGGGGGCTTAGCCTAATGTCACGGCCCTGTCTCCAATACATGGTAAGGTAATATTATAGATTGGTTACGTAAGGGAGGGAGGGGGTCAAAAAGTGGCCTAAAATCGGTCACGTAGTTTATGAACGGCCCCTAAGTTACTAAAAACTGTTGTATTCCCCCATGTACGTGAAGTCAAGATATTGTTGAGGCCACTTTGACGCCATACGCCATGTTCACTGATAGCTCGCTCTGCCCTGTTCGCCAGGCACGTGCACCCTTCGCAGGTGGTGCTCCTGAACGCGGGTCCGTCGCGCTGCGCCGAGGCGGCCGACGAGGCCCGAGGGGACGAGACGACGACGACGGAGATGCCCGAAGCCAACCAGATCCCGAACATGATCTCCATCCAGATGTACATCGCCGACACGGGGATGCATTTCAGCCAGAACCTAACGGAAGACTTTCTGAGGTTCTGGGGTTGCCGTGGACTTGAATATCCCGTACGTACCCTGCTATGATTCCATTCACGGTAGAGTTAGCCCAGTTCTTAGGATGTAATGACGAATGTCGCCGCGAGCGCCTGTCGTTCTCGTGTTAGGCAACCCGCCCATTTCACGTGCGTTTCTGTTGCCTACCTCGGCAAAAAAGTGTCTTTGGACTACGTCGTTACTAAGATGCGTTTCGAGTTAATCTTTTGGTGGACCGTGTTCTTATCCTATTCTATCTTTCAAGCGTCCACTAATGCAGCTTCTTACTTAGCTTCCATCGAAAACAATCGAATTCATTGTTTTCAGCCTGAACGCCTGTGACACTGAGGATAGGCAGCCGGCCCAACAGACGTGTATGGTTGTTGCCTATCCCCTCAACTCTCTGTTCCTGTGGGCTTTAGTTGATCAGACGAAGAACCAATCTTTACGTTTTCTCTGCTCATCCTCTTTCTGGCAATTCCAGCGCCCCAAAAAATATCGAGGAAAGAACCACGTCATGAAGCGAGTCGCGCTTTTCTACTGTAGCGCCTGGGAATCTGGAGATAGGCAACCCGCCCCACCGCCGTGTATTACTGTAGTACTGCCTTGTGTTTGTTAGTGATTGTACTCCTTGTCGTGTTGCAGATCCGCAAGGTGGACCTGGTGCTGCAGCCGCTGGCCGGCGCTGACGACTCGGGTCAGGGCAGCGGGGCGGGCGTCATCGCGGCCATAGCCATCTCGTGCGTCGCGGCCGCCTGCCTCCTCGTGCTCGCTGCGCTCCTAGTACGTCCTGCGCTCGCTTGACCTTCCCTCGCAAAGACTTCTGTTCAAGTTTATGTTTCTGTTTTTTTTCCTTAAATTTCTGTCGGTTGTGTAAACGAGGGAAGGCTTCATTTTGATACAGTGGTTTTATTCTTGAGTGAACACTTGCCATCTTGAGAGGATAGTTTTCATCTTGTTTATCTTCATAAAATAGTTTGACTTTCCCTTCTAGTTTTCATCCTGGTTGGAATTAGCCTGACTCTTTTGTTTCTCCCCTCTCAGCTGATCATGCGGAAGCGGCAGAAGAGCCTGAGCTACGGGCAGCGCTGCACCCCCGTGTCTCTGGACGCGTACAGCCTGGACAGCGTGTCGGTGTGCAACAGCAGCAGCGTCCGCCGCAAGGGCGCCTCCAAGCGCTCCTACGGCAACCCAGCCTTCACCGACCCGGTCTGTGAGCTTGTTCATTCGCACTGAAAAACCGGAACCCAGAATCTGGGGCTAGTCAAACAAAAAAAAAAAGTAAAAAAAATATTTTTGTACGTGACTTTGAGACTTGTTGCAAAATGATCAGGAAACTTCGTAACGCGGTTTAGAATAGGTCTCAAAATCACCTACAAAAATATATTTTTTACCCTTGGTTTCTGGGCTTAGTTGCCCTAGATTCTGGGTTTTGGTTTTTCTGTGCGCTGCTAACGCCTAACTGAAAGCAGCAGCAAACGAAAAGATTACCGGGGGATGTTTTGCACAACCCAGTGAGAAATAGCGGATCAAATCGGTATTGATTCGACTCTTTTCGACAAAAATCGCGTCGATTCGATATCGAATGAACGTTGATGCGATCACCATTTCTCACTGGGCGATTGTTCGGAGATAAGCTCTTGTTGTCATTGAGATACACCGTTGTTAACTCGCTGCTGACGCCGCCGTGTTGCTGCAGGCCGCGCCGTCCCACCCGCTCACGTTCCCCGCGCTGTCCAGCATGAGCCAGGACCGCGCCGCCATGGAGTCGGAGCTCGCCGCCATCCCCCAGGTGGCCCCCAAGGCCGACGAACTGCCCACTGGCGCCGACACCAAGAACCGGTAGAGTAGATATCTTACATGCTTTGCATCCAGGGAGCTCGGTGCCACTCCGGTTGTTCTGTGTACACGGAATTACTTACACTTAGGCCGTAAATTGCTTCTTTTTCTACTTTAAACACCAAAAAGTCGAAAATTTTGTGATGTTTTGTTGTCAATTTTTTCAAATCTTTGCAACATTTTGTAAGACTGGTGTTGGTAGAATACCTGGTAATACGTGTTGCTCGCTTTGCATGAAAGTTCCTAGAACGTGGACTAAAGCAAGTTCGATTCAAGTGGCTGTGCGGTAAAGTTTGTTAATTTCATTTCACGCTTGGTTCAACAGCTACGCCAACGTGATCCCGCTGCCCGAGACAAGGGTGACGCTGAGCTGCAAGGACGGCGACCCGCTGTCGCAGTACATTAACGCCAACTACGTGCGGGGTCCCAAGAACGCCGACAAGTTCTACATCGCTTGCCAGGCGCCCCTCAAGTCCACCGTCGAGGACTTCTGGAGAATGATCTGGGAGACGCAGGCCAAGGTCATCTTGATGCTCACGGACCTCGTGGAGGACGGCGTGGTGAGTGTGGCGGGGAGAGTTGGTTCGTGGAGGTGCATTCTTCTCGCATCATCAGTTCTATATCGAACGTGTAATTTTTCTCACAGGAGAAGTGTGCCGACTACCTGCCACCTTCAGAAGTGACGGACTGTCATCGACTGTTTGGGGACTTCCAGGTGACGCTGAAGAAGCGCGAAGTGAAAGACAAATACGTCGTCTCAAGCATTCAACTAAAGGTAGATCCTACTTTGCAACGAACCAACCTGTTTGGTTACATATTTAAACAAAGTAAGGAAAGTGTGGTGAAATTTGGTCGCCTTCTCATGAGCCTCTCTCTCTCTGTCTCCTGTCCAGAACATGGAGACGAACCTGTGGCGGGAGGCGACGCACATGTGGTACACGGGCTGGCCGAGCCGGGGCGTGCCGGACGACCCGAGCACCATCATCGCCTTCCTGATCGAGGCACGAGCCTTCATGCGCAGCCCCGGGGGGTCGGGCGGCCGCGGCATGAAGCCCACCAGGCCGGGCTCGACGCCCAGCCCCGCGCCCGGCCCCGCGCCCCACGTTGTGCACTGCAGCCCGGGCACGGGCCGCACGGGCACCCTGCTCGCCATCGACCTCTGCATCAGGGAGTTCGAGACGACGCGGCAGGTGGACATCCCCCGCACTGTGTACAGGCTGCGCAAGAACCGCGCCGGCTGCGTCCAGACCAAGGAACAATACGTCTTCATCTACAAGGTGAGTCGAGTCCTGACCTTTATCTCTGTCCACTTTCAAAGTCACAATACAGTTTGCTCCGACATTCTCATGATACGTTTTCGTATCACTTAGCCTAGCTGGTATGCCTGAGAATACCAGATTAGTCCAAAATGAGTTGACTCTAGTTTTGGTTGTAAGGAGGTCCCTCCTTAAGATAACTTATTACCGAGGTTTTTTGATATTACTCGAATGTGTTCCGTCTGATAACTCCAGAAAACTGGATTCAGAAAAATTCAATGCGAAGATCCTCATTTGTGACCTTTGATGTGTTAAGGCATCCACAGTGTAAAGATCATCTCAAAATTTCACTCTGAAAATGTTTTTTTGAACATTGAGAGTCGGGCAAACCGCAACCCATTTTCAAGCTTGAACAAAATAACGAATATGTTGCAGACTACAGAACTGAGGTGAATCAGGCCTTTTTAGCTACTCAATAATTTCAAAGAGGCACAGAAAGTTACAAACGGACCTTTTACTTTCCATTTCAAGATAGAAGAAGTTGTAACTTTTAATTCCAATTTGTGGGTCTAAATTTTTATTTTTTTTCCTTCACTTTAAAGAATGTTTTTGTGCTGGAATTGAAAAATTAGATTAACAAACGAGCACCTGACTGGGATCCTGATTTCAAATCTATGCTAAAATGTGCAATTGCTGTAATGTTGTCAAGTTCACATACCTTCTCTGCAGTTTTTCCTTATTTTACCATGCGTTTTCTTATTTATTTCACTTTTTAAATACATTTTTCATTTACAAAGTCTCAAGAGTAATAAAATTGAATTTTCTTTTTAATTATTTTTCAGGCTCTCAACCTCTATGCAACCAAGTTGACTGGGGGAGCCTTGGATTCCATATGATGTGCTGCTAGTCCACACCTTAGGTATAACCAACATGCAACACTTAAGTCAAAGAGAAATAATTAAACAGCATGGGCAAAGCTTAAATAAGCAAGGTATCGTGAAGAAGAAGTGAATTTCAGTGCTGGAAGGGCCAGGAAATGTAGTGTTAAACTAATTCAGCCCCCATACATTCTGTGACAAATATTCTCATAGAATTAGTGCTCATTATTAACATAATTTTTGTGACAATGTCAAAATACTTTTACTGTCATCATGTCTTTTACATTCACGACAGCAAGAAATTTGGCGTTATTTTTTATGAATTTATTTGACGGTTTAGGAAATTGGCTGTGTGGTGGTTTTTATGTATGTTGTAATTCCTTTGGTGAGAAAATACTCTACGATTATTGTTAATGTCTTGTTAAAGGGAATGATTCTATGTAAGGCAGTTTCAAGAAAGTTATTATTACTGACCTAATGTGCAAGGAAATGGCATGGTGTTTTTCGCCCATAGCGTATGGTTGTTACATTTTTATCCTAATGAATCCTAAGTTGCTTTACTGGATGACCCAGTTGTCATGTGATATTATGTGTATAACTTTCCCCTTTGAAAGTGAAAGATAAAAAGTATCTTTTGTAGCCGTGATATTACTGCAGATATAATTGTATTTGCTTTAGAAAAATTGAAAATTAACCTGTTTATTTATATATAGAATTTTATTAAGCATTGACTGTTGTAAGTATTTTACGTACAATCACATTATGACAAAGAACTCTGTTTTTTAGATGTTTCTGTACGATGAATTACGCACCACTTCTTTAGAATGAGTCCTGCAAACGTTGGGGAGAAAGAGAATCTCTGTTCTGAACATTCAAAAAAAGGGAAGAAGGTCTCCTTTCACTACAAGTTGAAGCGTGTCTCATTCAAGGGACTGCAAGTTTGATCTCTGCATAGCTGAAGATATCTCTCAGTAGTTTTCTTTGATTGCTGCTTCTCCCTTTCTATTCTTTGCATCTGCCTCACTTGTTCTGAATTCTGGAATTTAAAAAAAAAGAAAAAAGTAAAGCGATCATAGTCTCTTTATCTGATGCTGTAATCAAGTGTGCATATGCATGAAATATTTGTCTTTGTCTGTGGCTCTGAATAGAAAGTACTTATATGACAATTTGCAATGGACGAACAGAACAAATTCTAGCAAATAGTAGTTTAGCAATTACCTCTTTAGGATGTTATGTTCTCTCTATTGGAGCCTACAGTCAGAAGCCAGCATCTGAAGGCTGTAGATGGTGCACTTGGAATAGTTTCAGATCAATTCTCTCGTAATTATCTTGTCAGAAAGTTTTTTTTTTTTTCTCCAGTAAATCAGTTTTAAGTATAATTTCTTGTACCAAGCACATCTCAACAGAGCGAGAGATGAACAATGCATGTCAAGTTTCCATGTGTGAATCATAAATCCAATCTAAATGCTCTCACGAAACAAATGTTTTCTTGCACCCCTTTCTGCTGCTTTTGATGTCACTGACTGCTGAGTAGAACATAGAATTGTCAATGGTGGTCACTCTAGCCTTTATTGATACAAATATATTATTTTGCAGAAGCTATGATATATGAACTGAAGCTTGCATAATGTTACCACTACTCATTTGCTGTTATAGACTAAACAAGTAAGATAGTTAAGATACAATCTTTAATAGGGAAGATATTCTATACAGTGGTTTGTTCACTTACTGCTTTGAAGAAAAATTCATTACCTCCAAGATGCTCTCTCTATTTTTTAGCACAACTTTCAAAAAACTTTACCAAGTAAATTTTTACATGACATTTCAAAAGTTCCTGTTATTCTAAGGTTTTTAGTAGTGTTTTCAATGTTCAAAGTGCGTTTGGTGCTATGTTTTAATATAAGTATTTTACAATGAAATTCTGTCCTGAAAACACTGCTTGCAAGTTATGTTTTGCAGAATAATTTCATAAGGATGTACTTCCTCTGTTTCTTTTTCTGCCTGGCTCTTAGAAATTAACTTTCGTTAAAGCAGTGAAGATCTTTAATGGGCCGCATATTGGTTTTATTGAATCATTTCAAAAACTGTTTCTTTGATTAAATTTGAAAACAAATAATTCTTTTCTTCTTTTACTGTCATGGCACCTCTAAACAAGTGAAAGTTTGTTATTACAGTTTTCAGTCATGAGGAATTCATTGCATACTCGGTGTATGGTTCTTTGAACATATGGACCATATTGTTTAGGCAATGTAATATTTCAGCGGCTCATAATAAGTTAGTTATTTATTTGTTCAATAACAAGCTCAACTGTCAATGGAGCTTACTGGTGTGCACTAAAAGTTGCACCTTCCTAGTTATGTTCTTCATACATGTATATTGTATTTTGTAAATGTTTATTTTGTGTGAAATACAAAAAGCTATTATCAAGACCGCGTTACTATCTAGCTTCATTGTCCTTATGCTTTCCAATGACAGCTTTCATTTTAGTGTAACTGTGTGCATCTTGAGATGAAAGTGAGTTACTAAATTACACGATATTGAGCGGCATACTCTTTCTCCTTACCTTCAGATGCAGTTAAGTAAGGGAGTTACAAAGAACGAGTAAAAGAAAAAGGCGGGTTTAACTTCGCGCGAGGGAAGGGAAGGGAATGGGAGGGAACGGAAGGTAAGGACAGGTGCCCCCCGCCGCCGCATCGACGAGTCATTTGCCGCGCGCGGTCCGGCGCATAATCTCTTCAGGCGGCGGGCCCGCCGCAACATTTTGCTGGACTAATCTGGTTTCAGGCGGTTCTCCGCGGGGCGGGGCGAATGCCGGCGAACGTGTCTGACGCTAAGTCTTGTGTCTCCTCGGCTCGCGCCGCCAGGGCCTGGCCGCCAGGCCTTCCTTCAGGAAGTATTGTTCCTGATGAGGCACGCGCCCATCTGCTCTGAGGCACCGCGGCGCTAAGTCAGGGCGCGTGCGTGGGCGGGCAGAAGCTGGAAGTGGGGGGGTCGGGGGGGGGGGGGTCGTCAGCTGACCATGCGTAGCTAAAAGCGGGAGGACACATTGGGAATGCCAAGGCAGAGCTGGAAAAGTGCGGTCGACTTGTCCTAGAGACTGACCGGAGAGGGACGAGAAGGCAAGGCAATGGAAAGGCAACGGGATTAATTTGTGACCGTCACGATGAACTGAAGTATCCCCACTGAAGTAACTTATCCCCATCCTTTCTCTCCCCTCCTTGCCTCCTTACTCACCCTCACACCTCATACCGGGCACGACGCTCGGTTATCGGCACTGCACTGCACGAAACTGCGCCGTTGTCGCTGTCCGAGGCCCTTGCACTGCGGTGCGGTGCTGTAACTGCGGCCAACAAAACACACTCGCTCGTTCATTCCCCATGTCAAAGAGTCGTTCAATGTCAAGCGACGGAAAGGAGACCATGCGAACGTGAGGAAGAGATCCGTTTCCAAGCTTGTAGCAGGTCATTTCCCTCCCGCCTCGACTGTCCCTTACTGATACTCCTCGCCTCGCAGCTGAGTTGCCTTTATATTGCACTTCAATGAGTCGGGACTTAGCTAATGGGTTGTGCGCGCTCCGACTAAATATACACATGCCTGTGCTGCCGAGCGTGACCATGAGAGAAGGGCGCCCTGGAGTCGAAGCTTCGGCTGGCTCTGAGCGTGCACTGCGTTAGTTTGGAACGCAAAAAGAATAGAAATACTCTAATCATTTGCTTGGCGCCTGATAGGTGGGCAAACCATCACACACCTACGTCAGGCGGGCATACAATACCATTTGCGCCGGGCTCACGATGCACAACCTTACCCCTAAGCGACCCGGCGCAAAGAGTGTGTTTTGGGTTGAGCCCCGGATTAGAGCAGATAGACGCAGCGCAAATGGTGTACGCCCGTTAGCATGTTCCCATGCGGCGTACCCTCCGCACATTACATTGACGTGGTCTGTGGTCTCCGCCCAGTGGCTGCTGCGTGTCGAGTAGTGTCGAGTCGGTCCGGCCGAGACTTGGCGGCGCCGCGCGAA
>CABIKL010001001.1:0-17514 GCA_902196195.1 Aptinothrips rufus | reverse complement strand
GTTGTTTGGTTGTGGCTATTATTGAATTCTTCGTCTTCTTCTGAAGCGTGAAGCATAATCTTTCATACATTTTTTTTGTGAACTTGGTGGAGGTCCGAAACTCTTTCTAGGGATAGTCTTAATTAAGAAATATTGCAAGGTGCATGCATGCAACTTCAAGCCAAGTGTGCCCATTTGTATTTTATTTACTGTGTTAATCACTGGTTGCGGTACATAGGAATTTCATATAAAATTCACTTGTTTTATAAGTCAGATACATTTGGCAAGCGTAAATTAATCCTAGCTAGCAAGACTAGTGGAGATTTTATTTATGTTTTCCCTGGTGTTGTCTCTTGGTATTTAATTAATTGGTTTGTTTCAGTTACTTACGAACTTCAGCAGTTCTGTAGCAATATCTATGTTGACACTTCTTTCATATTCTATTTTTAGATTTATTGTTCTTTCTTTTTGTTGCAGGTGTGTATTTTTCATGTTTGGTTCTCAATAAGAGGGAAAATGGCTGAGTTGGGTTTTGAATCTCTGCTCTGGCGCGGTTTGCTTTTACTTGTAGTCTCTTATTGGTTGTAAGTACTGTCGTCCATCACAAGAATGGGTTTCCATCTATCACATTATTTAATTTTGCTCTGTATACCGTGTCTTTTAGTTTTGTGGATTAGCTGATTTGTCGTCTTTGATTTGTTGTGGATTGAATTAATTTGCAGAATATTACTTGGCTCTGTGCAACTAGCACTTTCGCTATGTCTGTTCATATTTGTGGTGGTGCCATTGGTCTTTCGATTCAGCTATACTCTTCAAAGGAGTATGCTGTTCCTGAATTTCGGTAAAGTTTACTTGCTTGTCGTACATGGTTTAACAAGTGTTGTATAATCAGAGCCCAACTTCAAAATTGTAATATTTTCTATTCCAGTGAGATGGCCCCGAAATTTCGACTACAGTTCTCCAGACAAAGTTGGACTAGTAGGAATTCGGAACTTATACTTAACTGCAGATAGCGGTGTCAAACTTGGAGTTTGGTAAGCAAAGCCTGGCTTTCAAAAATAGAACTATACAACCCTTGCTTACTCACTATAGTCAAAACTTTTTGTGCACTGTTTAAAATCCTTAACTTCTGATGCTTGCCACAACATATTTTGAACTTTTTCAAACCATAATCCAAGCATCTGTGTTCTGAATATGTGATCATTTTAATCCGTCTCTTGAATATCAGTTTATCTATGATGTGCATAATTTTTCAACAGGCAAATTCTTCCTACTTCCTTAGTTAATCAATCTAGATCTGGAAATACAAATAATGATTCAGCATGGTATGAAAATCAACTGAGAGATGGAAAACCTGTAATTTTATACATGCATGGTAATTCTGGGTCCAGAGCTGCTGCACACAGAGTTGAACTCTACAAAGTTCTGCAAAATCTTGATTACCACGTTGTTGCATTTGATTATCGAAGTAAGTACCGTCTTGTCTATGTGAGCTTGAATGAATTTATTTTAAGTTGCTCTGCTCACCATTCTTAACAGGAGAATATTTTGAATATGCATAGTAATGGCTATGCTTTGTATTCTCCTTTTGTATTGCTCACGTCATATAACATGTGCCTCAAAATATTTCATTGCTCAACTGGAAAAGAACAGTTTCATTATGACCAATTTGCAAACCAGTTACTCTAAATGAAATTACTTCTTTCTGTTTCCAACACGCATGACAATTATATTTACAGGCTATGGAGATTCCAGTCCTGTGGAACCTTCGGAAGATGGTCTTGTTGCTGATGGCATGTTTATGTACAAGTGGCTTGAAAAACACGTCGATGGCTCTCCATTGTTTGTGTGGGGTCATTCACTCGGGACTGGGTATGAATCAAAACGTATTGTTCATTCGCTGTAATGGTTTACATTTGATCTATAAACAAGCGACTGAAAGTAAAATCTATCTTCCAGGGTTTCATCTCATGTACTTGACTGTCTCTCAGCAGAAGGTATAGAAAGCTATGGTCTAGTTCTTGAATCGCCTTTCAATAATATGAGAGATGAGCTGAGAGCTCACCCACTTGCTCAGGTAATAAGTTGATGTAGTTTGAAATATCAACTGTATGTGAAGTGCTCTAAATTAATCTTCATTTCTCCAACTTTTTAGGTCTTTAAGTTCTTGCCATGGTTTGAGTCTTGCTTTGTATGGCCTCTTTACAACAATGGACTTCAATTTGACTCAGATAAGCATGCAAGTAAGATTCTGGCTCCAATTGCTATATTACATGCTGAAGATGACCGCATCGTTCCATTTTATCTTGGAGAAAGGGTAAAAATATATGGTGTTATAAAGTCTCTTTCAAAGCAACAGTCTGTCCATGTTAACAAACTTCATATTTTATGGTTTAACAGCTATACCACACCCTTCAACAGACCCGTAAGAAAGAGGCACGAGAGGAATTCTGGAAATTTGAAGGCAAGTATGGGTATGGGCACAAATATATCTACAAAGACCCATCTCTTCCACAGATCATCAAGTAAGTGAATCTATTGTTCATCTGTCCTTTTATCTACCTCTTTTACAGTGACTAAATTTTTACTTCTCTTTCCAGAAATTTTGTGCAAAACAGTATTAAGTTTAGAAGGGAGAGTGTTATGATGAACTCAAGTTCAAACCAAAGATTGTAACTGTGGCCTGAACCTTCCATTCCAGATAAGGGTCTTCAAATGGTCTTAATTGCTTCACAAATCTTGAGCAGAAAATACATTCTATCACTTTTCAAATCACTATGTTACACCCCAAAATCAAAAGATTTTTGTTAATTTTTATTTGACAAGTAGGTTCTAAGCTATGTTATGCTTGTAAACTATTGTGATTGATGATATTACAGATATTATTTTTATCGAAGGTTGTGAGATTTTTATGTAAATGTTAGCACTGTAGTGTAATGTGTGAATTTGGAGCAGAAAAATACCTTTCTCTGCTTGTTTATTTTAGTTAATCTTTTCAAGTTATCTTCTTTTTGAAGTTTTTCCATTCATCAGAGTACTACTTTTTCGTCATATGTGTGGTTTGTGTCTCTTCATGTTGAATGTAGGTAAGGCTGTGTTGGGAACATACACCAAGAATTTGTGATGTGCTTATAATTGTGACAAAATTTCAAATCCAGCGTTTTGGCCTCAGTTTGATGCCAGTATGTTATTTATAATGGACTCTTCTAGGAAATGTTGACAATGTATCAAAGATGCATGTTTGCCAAGTTATACAAAATGAGAAGTAAAATAAAAATTTGTGAAAATAATGTTTTATTTTTAAGAATTTGTCTTGCATCCCTCACTTAAAATTTTAAAATCAAATTGGAACTGGCGGTAAAGAGGGATGTCGACTAATAACAAAAAAGTCTTGTATGGTAGTTTGTTTAATCTGACTGAACACTGAGATTACAGTAGGTATCATGAAATTTCTCTAAGGTGATAAATGCAAGCACACAAAATTAGGACGAAAGTTATTGGGGGCGCACAGCTTCTATTTTAAACATTAAGTCGCATCCACACACAACTTTTTACTTGCCGGCTGAACAGAAAGATCCTCCATATCTGTTTCTTCTTCGACACGAGAAGTCTTTGAAATAGACTCCATTATAATCGCTGCTTTATTTCTTCTTCTGCTTTCTGCAAGCACAATGGATCAAAAATATGTTAGAGCAAAACAAAGATATGTTTAAAAAATGATAATGTGTTCATTCACCTGATCTCAAAACCACCGATCGCCCAGCATTTGTGATAGCACTTTTAGCTTGTTCTTCACTTAATCCAAGAAGCAGACTTCTGAATTTCTTATAAGGAAAATTAATCTTTGATCCTTTGTAATCCTTCATACTTAAAGACTATTGATATTACTGTTCAAATTAACTTGACAAATAATGTCACAGCCTGCAATGCCTACGGGACTATGGTTTCCTGAACCCATCAATTGATGCATAAAATGAAAGTAAAAGTAGAAAATTCTGAGAGAGATCTTTGCTTATAGTAACGAGAATTTTGTAAAGGATACAAGTTAACAACATCATATGGCCCTCTAACTTGCATTGGATTTTCTGCCCCACTTGATATTAAGACATTCTGCAAAACAAAGACTATCAATTAATGAAATTTGGCATAAAATTAATCATAGTAAATTAGGCAGCAACATAAAGAGACTGACTCACCTTTGATTTACCAAATGCATGATACTGGTGTCCGGCTTCTATTAAATTTCTCCTTGCACTAGAATCTAGGACAGCAAGGGCATAGGGTAACTCAAACCACATACCTTTTTCAACAGCTACATTGTACAATTTTCGGTTCCACCGTACAGCCATTCTATTACTTATATCAAGGGAAATAATGTCTACATCCAGAGAATTGCACGTGTGCTGCATCAAAAAACAAACATTAGTCTTGTGGAATATCAGGAACATGAGTAAGTGCAATCCTACCACAAAATAAACATACTTGAAGTGCAGCTTTGGATGTTGGAATCACAGCTACTATGTCATACTTTTTGTAGTTATCTGAAGTTACCTGGAAACACAGTTCAATAGGGGAGATAATGTCTGATCTATTAGCAATTTAAGGCCAAACATAAATTGCAGGAAAGAGTTACCATTTTGTGTGCCATGTCCGAAGAAGAGAAGTATACCGTTACTCTGTGAAGTATATGTAAAGAATTTTTTATCTCCTGAAAAATAGAAACAATTAGACTTTAACATTTAAATAAAAGAAAACAAAATAAAAAGGTATATATCTGTAACAAAAATTATATACCTGTGGAACATAATCCAAATTCATCGGTGGTGGTATGGGAACATTCAAGTCCTTTTCCCCTTTACGTTTCTTCTTCTTTTCTCGTACTTCAAAGGCTGACTCTTCTACGATCTGATTTAAGGCTACAGTGTGGTATCCAACTGAAAATTCAAAGAAAATCTAAAAAAATATATGTGATGTTTACTAAATACCAAACTGCTTATCATGTTTCTGGTATGACTCCTCTTTCGTAGGTAGGAGCTTATCAGACGTTACATGTAATTCAAGCAATTAAAAAATTAGAATCATGAATATCAAAACTATAAATTAACATAACCTACTGATCACATGGTTTCTTCAGACAGAATAAGTAACATCGAATAGAAATACTTACGTTCGATCAAAGTGGTTAAAACATTGATTAGGGATGTTTTACTTTTTGCGGTAATTGACAGATCGTAAAAGCCGCTTTTACGCTTCATTTTTCTGGTAAAAGTTTAACTATTTGGTCAGCGGGTCAGCGCTATCGTTGATGTTTTGGTTACACCGCACTGCGAATAGTGCGACGGCCGCTCGTTGACATCTGCGCATAGTGATCCGTTCATTCATTTCATTTCAGTTTCAGCCGGTCGTCTGTCCTGGTCTGTCCTGTCTCATCTCCTCTCCCTCTCCTCTAGTCTGCTACTGCTCTCATCTTGGTTGAATTTGTATACAGTTGTGCTGTATAGAAATGGAAAATGACGTCATTGAGGCTCTACAAGATGTTGGGTACATATTTTTTTTTTCGGTGCTTGTCATAATAATTAAATCCGTCTGCTTTTCAGTAGTTTAGGTTATTCTTACATCAGGTTGCTCTCACATTTGTAGAATTACATTAAAGGCTCAGAAAATTAAGGTTGCGAGTTACTCCTTGGAGCGCTCTGACTACAGTCTCTGATTGTGGTTTCACTAGCTCACGACACTAATAAATTCTCTCTTCCAGATATTCTGGACCAATCTTGGGTGACGGAAGCTTTGACAAAGCTCTCGAAGGAACAGCAAAATCGACTCAGTTCAGACATGCCGTTGTGTGGCTAGCTGGGGAACTAAGATCATTATGCAAACTTGATGAACAAGTCAATGATATTTCATCAGACGAAGATGTTGCATCTTTTCTTCTTGAACTTAGTAGCTTTCTTAAAGAAAGTGGTAGGTTTTTTACCTCTTATCTTAGCGTATGCCTTTTTCGTTTCATTATTGGCCATTGAAAATTTTCATTTCAGCAGGCGATAAGTTGAAGATTATTGATCTTTTAATGCTGGTACTTGACTATCTTGCTTGTGCATATTGCAGGTTGCCAGTACAAATTTCTCACAGAGGGTCATATTTCTGAGAGGCTACAGACAAAGAAAAATGCTCTCCTTCTTCTCCATTATCTAGTAACAGAACTGCAGGCTGCACGTATGGTTGCAGTTAAAAGACCAGCTGCTCCTACTATGGAGATAAAACTTGTAAGTGACTGGAACTCTCTCTCTCTGTCTCTTACTCTCTTAAGTGATGAATTTTTGCTTATTCTTGGGCAAACTTCTCCCATTTACATTGCTTATTTTACTTCTTTAGCAAGAGACATCTACAGCTAGTGAATTAAAAGCTATGCTCATAGCACTAAAATTTCCAAAACCCCCAGACAACATTCAGCCATCACAGTTGTTTGTGAAAGTAGAACAAAGAGTAAGTGTACAAGGTATCACTTATATGAGGAAGAAAAAAAATTCTGTTCCAGCATTTAAACAAATTATTTTGTTCTCAGCTGAAGGAAGTTGCATCGAAAGCTCCTCCAGACTTGTTGAACAAGCCATTATTCACTGGTGTGCTAACAGATAAGCAGTGGAATAATGTATCAAATATTCAAAGAGATCTTCATGAGGAATACCGGTTACGCCGAGAAATGTTAGTCAAGAGGTTAGATGTAACCATCCAGTCTTTCCAAGTAAGTTAACAAATACATTGTTATCAATATAGTAACATAAGAAAGAGTAAGTTACAACACAGTGGCAATTATCGCTAAAACCCATAAGGAGCAATCAGATGTGCCTCGGTATTTTAATTGCTGCATTTGTTACAGTGGTCAGACCGTGTCAAACATAAAGGTGAAGAAATTGCTAGTGCAATGGTCAAGAAACGTAAGGCAATGTCCTCTGAACCAAATGTCCGTTTATCAGATTTATTAGCAGCGCGTGCTGATCTGGCTATAATTGAGAAAACGAGCAGTGCCAATGTGCGGAAGAACACGAAATCGGAACTGAATAAGGTTATCATAGGCCAGGTGTGTATTTTAATAAAGACTTGTCTTTGGTATTTTTCATTTTTTTAATTAAAAAAAGAAATATATCAATAATTTACATGTTTTTTTAAGGTTCCTGATCGCGGTGGACGCACTACTGATCAGGCTCCACCCCCACCAGAAATGCCAAGTTGGCAAAAAGATCGTAATGCTGGTATGTTTTAAATCGTTTGCTTTCATTTTAGCTTTTAAATCAATCAAATTGCGATGGACTGAGCATAATTTGGTGTTTCAGGAGGAGGAAGAGGGGGCGGTGGAGGTGGAGGTTCCCGAGGTGGTGGCGGCCGAGGAGGGCGAGGTGGCTACGGAGGAGGAGATAGGAATCGCGTACAGGGAGGATGGAATCAAGGAGGCAATGAGCGTGGCCACGGTGGCTGGAATCAGGGTAGAAATGACCGTGATCAGGGTTGGAATCGAGGGGGGAATGACAGAGACCAAGGCTGGAACAGAGGGGGGAATGACAGAGACCGAGGCCAGGGTGGATGGAGCCAAGGTGACCGCAGAGGAGGTAGTGGAGGAGGAGGTGGCTCAAGAGACCAGAGATACAATGATCAAGGAGACTACCAGGGTGGCAGACACCATGGAAGGGGAGGTGCAGGGAGGAGGGACAATAATTATAGGTGAAAATGTCATTGGAATTTTTGACTTCAGATTAGAGAATTGTTTTCTTGTGTTCTCCCTGAGCTGGATTTTCACGGATCTTTTCATCAGAAATTTTCTCTTTATGGATGTACATTATGCAATAGTTAAGTAGGCTTCTTTAGAATTTTCTGTTGATGTACATTATGCAATAGTTAAAACTTAACATTAAGTAGGCTTCTTTAAAATTTTCCTTACTATTGATGTACATAATTCAATAGTTAAAACTTATCATTAAGTAGGCTTCTTTAAAATTTTCTCACTATTTACATGGTAAGTTGTTCAAAATAAAGTGAATTTATTAGAAACTTAGTACCTCGTTATATTTATACCTTCCTCACTGGCTAGGACAGTAGTATTCTTTCATATCCTACTATTCATTTTCATAAGTGCAGTAAATGAGTCATTATACTTCTGATGCAATGAAGTAATTTTCTAAACATTTACAAGGTGTGAGATTTGAACTTCTATCTTAGAGAAATGAAAGGCATTACTAATTAACAGGTGGGAGAAAAACTAATGGTTGGTTGAATCGTTGGTTTGAAGTTCGCGGGCATGTTGAAAGTGAGAGTTCAGCCAGTTTACCACCACAATAGGAAATGGACATGGACATAAGACGAAACTTTGGCATATTTGTCTGGGTTTTCGTGGGTTGCTGGGTATGTCATCTCAGCTACTGGTTACGTACCTCGTTAATGATTGAAAACCGTCAATTTTATTCAGGTTTGAATACCAATAAATCTGCCATCTGCCATATAGTAAATTGCAGAGATGCGTTGTTTTTCTTGCGTCGTCGTGTATAGTCCAGTCCCTATGGCCGTACCTGTACTCAGCTGCACCTTGCGGCCTTGCGGTAAGGATTTCATAATTTACCATCATTTCTGTTGTACTGAAGGATTTCCGATTGACATGTTCTGAATTAGACAGGTAAGGGTGTAACTTAAATCTCGCAATTGCCTCGTGTTCGTGCAAGCGATCCTTTGTTTTGCTTTCGGTTGTGATTGTCAGACGCATTTGTTTCCATGACAAAAAAGAAATAAATCGTGGTTTTCCATCGGTTTATTTTCCATTTCTTGATTTCTTTATGGAAAGTGAATCGGTTGGGTAATCTAAGAACTTACTCTATGCCATAGACTTGTAAACACACGTAAAATGTAAGAACCTAACCCAACTTCAAGTATTTTTCTATGACGCATTTTGGGTAATTCACGTGGATTTACTTATTTTTCAAGACTGCGATGCCAGTCGCTTCTTCTAAATTGAGCTTGCACTTCGCACTTCTATCAATGCTCAAACTTTGTATGAATTCAGTAAGAAAAGCAGGTTACTTACTGCCTGCCATGCTAACAATGCCTTATTGTTCATCTGAAACAGTTACAATGGACCAGACTTCAGTAGACACACACCATCCTAATGTGTGTGTGACAGGTGCTTTGGACAACCATGCATCCTTGGTAAGACATCTTCACACCCTGATATGTACTAGCCGACTCTCATATTTTATTTGTATTACCTCTAAATATTACCTCCTACTTACTATTTTGAAATATTTAATTTGAATGAGTTGTTCAATCATTTGCATATTTGTACAGATTGAAAGTGAACCAGCATCAGTTTCGGTTTCCTCTTGTGCAAGTGAGCTTCTGAGCACTGCTGATGATGCGCCTGACAAATTAATTGAAGAATGCTCTGAAACTGAAAAGTCATGCATAGATCAGAGCACTTCCCCTGATCGGGGTAATACTGCCAAACTTACTTCTCCTTTAGAAGAAAACCTAGCCAGCAGCATTGATGATGTGACCCATCAACTTGGCTGTCTCAGTCTTCAAACTGAAGAAAGTCCTGATTCACTGAAAAGATCACCAGTTGAAGGCAGCCCTGCTGTGAAGAAAGGTCCAGATGAATACCAACTCAAGTGGATAACATGGCATGACCACAAAACTCCAATAATAACGCAGAATCAAAATGGGCCTTGTCCCCTTATTGCCATTGCTAATATTCTACTATTACGCGGCAAAATGAAACTGTCATCAAATGCTTGCTCTATAAATGCTGAAGAGCTCCTGACTCATGTGGCTAATAATATTGTTGAAAGTAGACCTGAAGTACGTAAATTCACTAAATACATTATTGTTCCCGTTGATCTGCTGAGCGCTAATTCAGTGCTTTATTTTAGGATAATTCCGAGGAAATTATGCGGAACTTTGAACAAAACATGCATGATGCAATGTCATTGCTCCCTCAGCTTCATTCTGGTTTGGATGTGAATGTCAAATTTACTGGGTGAGTTGATCCACTCCTAACTTTGGCTTGTTGAATCTTTATTTCAAACTAAGACTTGAAGAACCGATTCTAATTTCTAATTTCAGAGTTAATCATTTTGAATTCACTGAAGCTTGCACTGTTTTTGATTTGCTTGATATTTCACTCTACCATGGTTGGGTAGTCGATCCTCAAGCGTCTGATACAGTGAGTGCTCTTGGTAATATGGGATACAATCAACTTGTGGAAATGATTATCCAAGACAAGATGGGTGAAGATTCTTCAAAAGTAACAAGAGGTAATTTTTTTTTTTTATTTTTTTTAACCAGAAAATTGCTTTAGTCAAATACTAACTTGTTTGTATGATGTCACCTATTCTTTCTTTTTTGATTTCAGCACTGTTAGCAGAGCAATTTTTAGAAAGCAGTGCTTCTCAGTTAACATATCATGGACTGTGTGAGCTGAATTCTGTGATGGTGGACAATGAACTGGCAGTTCTCTTTAGAAATAATCACTTCAGCACGATATACAAACGAAGGGTGCGTTTAAACTTCTAATATAAAATTCTCTTCTTTTTTTATCTGCGGAATGTGGGCATGGAATGGGTTACTTTTTGCTTCATCTTTGAATTACTCTAACATTAATTCAACAAAGATGGTGTTAAGGCTACTTTGCATGGTGAATTAAAAACACACAACGCCATTTTATTGTTACATCTTACCTGTTGACAGGTTCCCTCACCAAGCATCAATAGTGGCAGAGAACTGAGACAGAATGCTGAGCAGGTACCTAAGGCTCTTATTACTATCTAGCTTATTTTAGTTTATTCATTGCTTGTTGTCTTTTTATATGTTGAAAGGGTTTATGTATATGCTTCTTGTTCTTTCTTAATTTCAGGTGCAGAATGAGCTGTTTCTACTTGTTACTGACCAGGGTTTCCTGCATGAATATAATGTTGTTTGGGAAATGCTTTGCAACATTGAGGGTGACTCTATGTTTGTGGACAGTGCTTTTAAAAATGTTCCCCCCAAATCAACATCAGACTTCACTCCTTTAGACTCTACTGTGTCCCAAATTGATCAAGAGTAAGTATGTCTGTACTATAGACTGGCTTTCTAAGAGATAAAAGCTGTCTGCGTGTGATTATTTTGTTTAAAAAAAAAAAGAAAAATTGTTTTTTCTTTCTTTCCATTTTTTGTTTGAGATGGGGTTAATTTGTTTTTTTGTGTTTCTGTGTTCTCCATATCTTATTCCCCATGTTGTCTTTTCCTTTTTGAGTTTTCTTTCGACTGATAAACTTTATTAGATAACTTTCTGGTTGCTGTTGTTATTTTACCTTGTTATTTCTGGTTGCTGTTGTTATTTTACCTTGTTATTGTCTTTTTGCTGTGGTTTCTCTAAGCCACCTGTCAGAATATTAAATATCTTGTTAAGGTTCCATTCAGTGTTGAGCAGTTCTAGAAGCTCTTCGAAACTCTAACAAAATTGTCCTGTTTACTTTCGGCGTAGTAATAATGATTTTATATTGAGAGGGCTTCCCAATATACCAATAGTTTTAATTTTGCTCATATCAAGGCAACTGTTACTCTTCTTAAAATTATCACCATAGGCACGGATCAGAAGTAAAACTTTTTTGATTCATCTCCTTATATGCCTTGAGCTTGTTCTCCCTTGTCTCACTGATGTGTTTAGTGATTTTCTTATGAACAAAGAGTAATATCTATTGGCTTCGTTTTCCTTCCTCAGCTATATGGTGGCTTTGGCATTACAAGAGGACATGCAACGCCTTGATGAATCATGGGAGGATATTAAAAAATCACACCCTGATGAGGATCTGTCTGAACTCTCAGAGTGAGTTAACATAGACATTTCCATTCATATGTTGGCTGTCGCCTCTTCCTTCTAACCTACTTTTATTATCTTTTCTTCATTTTTGGTTGGCTTTCCATTCATGCTCTTTCTTAGATGAAAAGCCAGCAAGATGTAGTATTTTTTGGTTTTAATAGATTTCTTTTGTGATGTGTCCAAATCAAGCTACAAGAAGTATGTGGAATTGCTTTCATTGAACTTTTACCAGAGAATTCTGAAATAGAGCCAGCCCATGATGAACTGGAATTGCATTTACATTTTACCTTCCTCATACTATTTTTTTATGTTTATTTTCATCAGTTAATCGATCTGCCCTTTTTATTGTTTTTGTTTTTTTGTTTATTTGTTACATTTTTAACAAGTTTCTAATTTTCTAAATTGCTTCAAGTTCTAAATGGTCATCACTGTTGAGAGTACTTACTTTGCGTGAGTCTACTTATCTGGGTTAAGAGCTACGCTAATTTTGTTTTTGCAGAACCGTTGCACTAATCTTATGCAAACTGAACTTTGCTTTTCTTTTTTCGTGCCTGTGTTCCTTTCCCTGTTTTTCTTCTGGCCCTTCACTTTTCTTCTCTACCCCCCCCCCCCCCCCCCTTTTCCCTTTTTTGTTTTAAATTATCAATGCCTAGAAATTTCCCCTGATTGTGCCATGCTTGCCCTGTCTAGTTTTTGTGGAGAGTTTGAAAACAGCTTCTAATTCTCTTTTTTCTTCTTTTCCTCTTTCATTTGACCTGAAAGTGCTTTCAAATGGTACGAGTCCAAGGCAACAAAAATTAATTTTAAACTTTGTTACAGTGAGGAATTGGCACGTTTATTACACAAAAAGGAAGTTGAGGGAGCTGCAGAAGAAGAGAGAGCAAATCAGCAACTTCTCCAGAAAACGAAGCAGCCGGCCTTAAAAGGAGGACAAGCTCCACAAGCATGCTCTTGCAGTACCTCGGACTGTATGCAACATCCACCTGTTTGTAATGTTGATGCACGTCCAACCAGTCCTTCTGGCTCGCCCACATCATCTCACAAAAAGAATGCGGTGAGTTCCTTCTATCCTCTTCTGTCTTACTGCTTGGCAGTTCTTCTGTAGGCACCTTTATCTTTCTGTTTGTTTTCGCTCGCTCTCAAGAGTGTGTGACTGGTTTGTTCTTTTATGAGTTGTTTATTTTTACATTTTGTTTATTTGTTTCAGTGTTCAGTCCTCTGATAAATGCTTTCCAGGCCTGCACTCACCTTGTGTACGGCTTGGAAGGAAACTTCTCAAGGTTAAAGGCACATTCATTCAGAAGGACAATTCTTCAAATATTGCATCTCCTGAAGCCCAAAGCAAACTTGAAGTCTTACTTTTCAATACTGGTGTTAACAAAACTATGCACCAATGAGCCAGCAATACAAATTTCTTTTTTGTGCATGCAGAGCATGACACATTCATGTAGTGTGTTATTTCATTAATAAATGGTACAGTATACAGTTGCATTGGATTGACATTTATAATCCTAATGAAAGTTAACAAGATTTCAACGATTGTTGGTCATGTATTCCTTCGAAACAAGTTTTGTTCATTAAGTTTCTGCCAGTTTGCCAGAGGTGTTTTATCAGATATTGATGTAAATAATTGAGTGAGACTTACGCTCCTTAATTATTTTCACCCATACATCAAATTGTGTTTAGTCTTGTTATTAAGTATGTAAATTCTAAAATATTGATGATTTTTTCTTATTATTTACTCTTTATGTTGTGTCTCTTTCTTGACAGTAAATGTAAGTGAGAGTATGCATGTTATTGTGCCAGCAGGGTGTTTATCTAATTTGTATGATGCTGATTGTACATTTTCTCCTAAGTATTATTTTTTTTTCTTCCGCCCTGACACCAATAGCTATGTGCCTTAATTTCAATGTTGTTCCATTATACATTGAATGGTTGTTGCAGCTGTTACTTTCTAAGAAGTTTATTCCTGTACACTATCATAAAAAATATTTATTTAGCCAAAGAAAATTCTTAATTTTGTAAAACAGTTTTGATTACTTCAAGGTCTGTTTTAATGCACATGCCGGTGTTAAAAGGTGAATATGAGCTGAGCTGACAAACAGGCATGATTGCATAGTATGTGATGAATGAATGTGTTTAGATGACATAGTTGGAATTTATTTTGCTCCCCCGTAAGTCTTCTTTTTTAGTGTTACCTTGTGATTGTTGGTTATTAATATACATTGTTAAAATGGCAATACCCTGTAATGTTTGCAATACAGCAGCACAGGCAATATTCTTGTTGAGGTCACTATTGTGCTTTTTTTTTTTCCTGTCGTTTTGTTCTATTTGTTTTCTTCAATTTTCAAAAAGGCCGCCACAGGCTGTGAGGTTTGCAGGGTATCTTACCAGAAATGTACTGTCTGTGATTATTCAGGTTCATTGAACAATCAGGAAGATATGATTGAACATGCTTCTGGGGTGGATTGTCTGAATCGGGAAATACATCTATTAGAGATTACGCAGAAGAGATCAAGAACCAGTCGAAACCAAATTGAAATTTACTAAGTGTTCATAATCTTTCTGTCTCTCTCTTTTTTTTCTTTCTTTCTTTTTGGAAGGCAGAGTACTTTAACATGTGTTTATGATGTCTTCTGTGACATGTCTCCTGTTTAGAATACTTACAACATGAACTTGTTTTAAGTATTCACTATATGCATCTTGACCTGATGCATTGTAGTGCAACACAGTGTCCCCAGGTTTGTCAGCTTAGTTCTTAAGCATTCTGAATGTTGATAACAATAAGTGATTATGTTGTGTTCATTACATGCCGCTTATACAAAGCATGATAAAATTTCAGGGTTTTAGGGAAGTTTCACTCAGGTCATGCATTGATTCTTGTTATTTAAAATATGTCAAAATTTATTACTTATGGTGTTTTTCATACCAATGCACTTTTCATTTTAATGAAAAATTATTAGAAATGGTAATAATGACATGAGCATGACAAATTTTTGTAACTTTCTCCTTGGATTGACACAGTGTTACAAGGTTTAGACTTATACAACCGTTGGTATCTCAACAGTGGCAGCTTTGCAGTTGCTGTGTCCATCTGTTCTGTAACCAGATGTGAGACATGTCAGGTCTTAGAAGCCCTTCATAGTGCCGTTGAAAGTATAAATGGCATATGCTTAATAGTATAAGCATGTTAGTCCTCATGTTTTGGGGCATATTAGATGTTATTGCTTATAATTCTTGCAATCGTGTCATATCAATTCCAACAATCTCCTACTTACAATGCTTCAATGTAACCATAGATGTAGATACTTCATTAACAAATATCAATGAGAATGCTTGAATCAAAATGTTTCTCCATCTTCCGCTCAAAATTTCTTTTTTAAAACAATGAAATTTTGTTGATAGTGAGGGAAGGTTTTATTGTTTTATTGTTTTATATAATTCACATAAAAAAAATGCTTTAACTGAGAAATATTTGAAATCTTGCCAAACCCCTCTTTTAATCTGAATCTGTGATGCATTATTTTTTTCAGACTTAATGCCACATTTTTATAAAAGCATGAATAGATTAGATGTTAACATTTAAAAGTTGCTCAGGACTGCAATGATAGGTCAACAATGTACCAATCTTGTGAGTTGTTTTTTTCTCATGTATGTTAGAGCAGACTTAAAGGGAGTTGATAGATTCTGTTGTGGAATTTAGCAAGTTATTTTCAGTATTAACCAAACTTAAAATTGTTTAAAGTTATGTTGTATTAGTGTTTAAACGATAGCTGTCACCGTAAATTTACTACTTTTCTTTTATGTATAATTGTCTAGTCAAAGTAAGTTAGAGAAATTTTAAAGCTATGAGTACATTTTGGTGATTAATGTGTTCTATTATGCATTATAATTTATGGAGCCAACATTTGAGCTTATTTTCTTCATACTTCTTATTGCATTCAAGAGTAAATAAAAGCATTAAAACAAATATATTAGTCTTCAACTTTAATTTATGGAGGTACATCTATCCTGAACAAACAAAAGTAAAACATTCCCTAATCAGCATCTGTCAACTTCATGGATTAGTCTTTTGTTCTCACCAGGAGTGTGAAGTAGAGGTGTCGCTATTTCGGTCAGGGCCTACTTTATGGTCAGTTTGAGAATAGTCTTGCTCAATAGTGTCAGATTATCCAATCAGCTACGGCGACTGGCTGCGCGGGGAAGACCACTGGCACTCTGGGTGGGGAAGGCTTAGGACCGCTGGCGATATATAGCACGAACCCTTCGCCCCGTGCGCGCTGACAATGAGCAGCCCTTTGCGCTGCCAGCCATTTTCCTTTTCTCATCCCTCCTTAAGAATAGAAAGTGATGAGAAGCTACCAAGTCATTTGCAACAAAGCTGTTTTGCCTCTCGATCCAGTCGTTCACGAAATGAAGCGAATGGTGACTGCTGAGCATGGCAGAACACTGCACCTGACGCTCTCCTTCATTCTGTTCTTCTATCTATGGTCATTTGTATTCTCTTCAGTGACATTGTTCCACATGCAGTGTTTTCCACCCACTCGTCGGGAAATGACGACGCAAAAGCAAAGCAGTGCCTCACATGAATTCCTTTCCGCCCCCACAGCAGTTATATTGTCCCAGTCGTGACAAACTAGTCTCGTTTTCTCGTTTGACTCTTGTCATTAGCATATGATGCTGGCCTGTTCGCTTCATTTCAGCGGATGTGACTCTCGCGTGACTTTCGTTTTTATCTCGGTTGATTTGATCTCACGGTTAAAATGTGGGAAACGGTGAAAAGGGGAGGAACAAAGCGGCGCTGGACTTCCCTGTTTTGCTCGATATTGCGGGTGAAATGAGTTTTGCACTGTTTTTAGACTGGGTGTGTAAGTTTGTGTGAGGGTTCAAAATCTATCAACACATGAGAGGGAGGTCACGGACCACGGACGTACTCGTCAGGTTCCAAAGTGAGGTAATTCGCCCGCGTGGGGAGGAGTATGAGAGAGGCAAGAAGGCCGCCGCAGTCCAGAACAAACCCTCACTTAGCGTCTGCTACCAACCAATCACAGCGCGGTATCAGAAAAACAGAGTAGTCAAAGTTTGCGACTCGCGACCAGTTCGCCACTGACGACGTTTCCTGCTGCTTAGAGCGAAGAAAGTGAAATTTCGGAGTTATCATCTCTCGCGCTGCGTTGCACAGTGACTGAATGGTATATACTGACGAAAATATGTATCATCAACGACTGGTAAGTTCGTTTCTATCACACATTCTTTTCATTCCGGTGCGCATCGAAACCTAACCTTAGTTTATCCTAGTTACCCGGCCGGCAACTGCGACTGTAGTCCACCTATGTTGTAGCACCTGCACTGACTTTGACATTGTTAATTTTTTTGGTAATATCTGGACCCTGGTTCCTACTATTCGATTATGTACAGGATAAATTTTAACGCTTTTAACGGCATTAGGGCTGAGGACCCTGCTTTAGGGGAGAGTGGGGCAGCATGCGTCGTGGGGTAGCATGTGTCTTCGCTCCTTGCTCGTCCGGAACAGATTTCTGGCAAACAGCGATTCTCGCCCTTGAATCTCCTCCCCTGACAGTATATTTCGACCAACTTACGACAAGTCGGTATCGCGACATTCGTCCTCCCGGATAAAATGGCACACTTTTTGCCCTGGAAGTAAATGATACAGTGTATTCCTAATAAAACTC
>CABIKL010001000.1:0-17515 GCA_902196195.1 Aptinothrips rufus | reverse complement strand
AAAAAAAAAAAAAAAAAAAAAAAAAAAAAAAAAAAAATTATTGATTTACATCTAGCAGACATGCAGCCCAATATTCAGAGCTAATTTTACGTTTTAGGATCTGCGCTTACTAATTCTTGTTGATAAACTTCTCCAAGCTATCTTTGTTGGCATCTCCATCGTAGGCCACAAAATTTGGTTCGAATTTGCTTTGCATTTGAGGAGGACGGAACAAGATGATTGAGTCTGATCTGAAAAGAATTAAGAGCAAAGAAGACTTAATAACTTCAATTGGACTGATTCAAATATACAGTAAATCATTCAGCTTACTTCGCAGACTGTTTATCGAAAACTTCTTGAGATGATGTGTGAGCAAACCGGACCTTCTCTCTCAACTTGTCAGCAACCTTTAAGTAAGTGGACTTCAAGTCTGAGTTGTCAGCAAAGAAACCAATGATTCCAACATCGGATTGGGCAATGAACTTGGCAAAAGCATCGACAGCGGTGATTTCTACAGAGCTTGGTCCAACTTGGGCCTTCATGTACTTCGCAATCCCACCTGAGGAGAAAGAAACAATTTTGCTTAAGTTTCGACTTTAAACTGAAGGTACCTACTGACATCAGTGAAGGTGAAACAAATCACGCACTTGCTTCACGCGGTCCGTTGTAGTCCTGAGACACTTCACCCCCACGGAAGATCTTGAGCGTGGGGTAGCCAGTGACTCCAAACTTGCCACAGGTGTCTTTTCCAGCTTCTGTACAGTCTACCTTGGCTAATGCGATAGGAGGATCGTTCCCTTCAAGGAGCTGGGCCGCCTTCTCATACTCAGGCTTCAGTCTCTTACAGTGGCCGCACCTGAACAAGCGAAGATTTAAACATTGAGAATACAGTGTGTAAAACAAGAGAGCATTCGCCTTCACAGGACCTGGGTCGTGGAGAAAGCAGATATGTTTGTGTACTCACCAGGGAGCGTAGAACATTACAAGCGCAGTCTCATGATCTGCGACGACGGTGGAGAAGTCACTGTCCCCCCATTCCAACACTGCGTCTCCCCGGACCACAGCGCTCAGGGTGGTCACGAATAAGGCAAGCCTCACAACAAGCTTCATGCTGTTGCAAGAAAGGGATTTCTGTAAGAAAAAATGTCGACAATCCCCCTCGACAGCACACCAATAACCTGTCTGACACGACACCCGGCACTCAGTGATCACAGCACAGCACTTGGCACTTCTTTGAACAAGAGCTCGTCATCGGGCGTGTGTCGCTTCCCGATTGGTCGGCGCTAAGCGGAGACAATTGAAAGACGATAATCATTGAGAACAACGTGAAAAAAAAGCGAAAACTTGTTTCAACAGGAAAATGCCACGCAAACGAAGTCAAGAAGTATAAGAGTGAAGAGAAATTCCTGAATTGGTGTCACATGTTTACTTCCAAACTGAATTTTGGGCTCAAGATTTGAATTTTACATTAAAAGGAAAAGCTTATCAGTGGTCAACCTCGTTCAAAATACGAGTAGCGGCATAGCGGGGAATTCGATCGCTGTCGTCGCTGTCGCACGGGTCCTTCGTGCCTCTGTCTCAAATTTCAAAGAATCATCAAATCGAACGGTGCACTTAGAAATTTTGAGTGTGTGTCGACAGTGTCGATATGTTGAAAAGCACGGAAGCAGACTTCATCTCAGTCGAAAGTCAAGTTTGACGGCGGAAAATGTGGCAAAATTTATGTTGATCAACAATTTCTCGAAAAATTGCGAAGTGTATCCAAATTTTGACGACATTATTCGCTTTTTTAATGAAATCGAAAACAGAGACAAACATGTCGTGAATTTTACTGCTGACGCGTAAAATCAAGTCCCAACGCACTTGCCGTGACGAGAAGACACCTGGTTATATTTTTTCTGACGTGTTTTTCCTTAAATGTTCTCCGTTTGCATTGACCTCCTAACGCACTTATCGAGACGTCTTAGCGACAACGTTTCATATGTGACCTTTGACCTTTAGTACCCGAGATTTGACCTCTTCTTCCCTTCAAAAAGTGACAGGATTGCTTTGATTTTCGAACGCTGTAACCTTTAGTATACTAGGACCTCGATTCACATATCAAGTGTGACCCCTGATCTCTCAATCCTGATTTGAACTGACCAACTACTGTGCTCCTCTACACGCAACAGGCGTGGCAAGTAGTACTGTTGGCGCCGCGGCTCGCTCGGTCGACAATGTGACGAGCTCAGTTTATTCGCCAGGCAACCGGTCATGTTTTCCCTGATCTCTCCAGATCCAGTAAATAGAAGTGTCTCAACTTTTTTGTACGACAGGATAATTTGTTCCGGACCTTGTATCAACTTTTAAAGAAAATCGTTGTTCGGGTTCTAAAAATTTTCGTTTGAGGCATTGAAATAAAAATAAGCTCAGCCAAGAAAAAACAGGGTTGACTGCAGTACCCGGTGAGAAATGGCAAAAATTTTCATGTCTATTCGACGTCGATTAGACGTGATCGATGTCGAATAGATGTCGATCGCATCTAATCCACGTCAAATCGGCATCGAAATTTTTGCCATTTCTCACTGGGTAGTCACCTCCTGCGTTGGGACTAAAAAAAAAAGAGACACGAATGCAGTAGTCACCTCCTGCGTCGGGACTAAAAACTACTTGCGCAGCCACGAGTAATTTCAAATTGGTTGCGATGAACGAAGAGAGAGGGAGAAGCTTGATCGAGGAGAGGGGGAAGAGGCGAGGAAGAGTGAGGGAAAGCCTTTGACAAAGAAGAAAAATTACGCAGTCGTAACTATAGGAATCAGCTGAGCTGACCGATTATGTTTTTGTGATGCTTAAGTTCATTGTTTACGTTCTTGAAAGCTACGTGTTTTCCACATTACAGTAGTCTATGGCACATATGTCATGCACGCAACGTAACTAATTGTAACTATGATCCTACAGTCGAGTGATATACTCAATAAGTGTTTGCTTGCCTACGATATTATCAGAAAATGATGAACAAGAACCTTCACTCGACGTCAAAATTGACAGAATTCGCTCCACTGAGCCCAGAGGATAAACAGTCTGGAGTTGGAAATTTTATCGCGAAGCTTTTCAAAGCGAATAAAAGTAAGTTCTAATTACAGTTATGTATCAGTGTTCCTGTATCTTAACCTTGAAGTTATCTTTTTGCTTGCTTATGTGCTTGCTTTGTATGACATTGTCTACTGCCGAATTATCTGCAAGAAAAAAAAAACATCTTTGTTATTACATTTAATAACACTTGCTCTTCTTTTTTGTTATTCTAGATGAAGCCAAGGATAAAAGTTTCCCAGCACCAGCCGCGGGCGACAGTTACAGTTCAGCTCATCAGGTTTCTATTAGTCCTGCTAAGCTTGCCAACAGGAGAGAGGAACAATGAAATGATAGGGTATCCCAATGGAGACTGTAACGGAAGTCGAAGAACAAGCCGAAGCACTCAAACAAGGGGCAAGGGGTGAGGTGGTTGTGTATCCCCTTCCTGTCCACCACCTGGCCTCTTGTCCTAGTTTGTGTACATCGGCTTGTCCTTCGACTTCCATTTCAGGCTCCACTGGAGTACCCTATTCAAGTGGCACGAGATTTTCTGATTAGAACTTGGGATATTGGAATGTTAATCTCGTCCACTCTATGCCTGACTAATGCTCTTTATTTTTCTCCACCATTTTCATTCAAGTTTATTCTGTCTTGAAAAATCTCTTTATTCTACTTTTAGGAAAGATCCTGTGATCCTGCATCCACCAGACTAAAAACACCCACATCTGAAACAGTTTCATTACCTGATTCACAGTACCAAGTGAATGTTGATGAAGGGCGAAGCCTGCCTAATGTCTTAAAACGCCTTAGTAACCTCATGGCCTTGAGAAATGTTGTAAGTTTAGTAAACAAATTTTTATTGAATGCTATATTTTATGTTTCCCCTGCAAAATTCTTAACAAAAATCAAAATGTTTGTTTACGATAATATTTTAATACATTGAAAGAATTTGCAGGCTTATGGAGATACTGATTTGAAGCAGTATTGGATGCCGGATGCTGTCAGCAGGGAGTGTTATGACTGTGGTGAACGCTTCACAACATTCAGACGTCGCCATCATTGTCGCATTTGTGGACAAATATTTTGCTCCCGTTGCTGTAGCCAGGAAGTCCCAGGAAAAATTGTAGGGTGTACAGGTAGTTAAATTCTATTTTTTCTAAATTTGCATGTCCAAATCGTGCCCATGTCGCTCCCAAATATTCTATTGTTCCTGGAGATTCATCTCTTATTTGTTTTAGGTGATTTACGTGTGTGTACATATTGTTGCAAAGTTGTGCTCTCCTATCTGCAGTCAGCAGATATGAGTGCAGACTTGTCTGCAGACCTGCGAGCAGTGCAAGAGGATCTTCAAAGCAAGTTCGGAGCGACGGCTTTCACACAGACACCTAACTTTATTCCCTCTCCCGGACGCACATCGCTTAGTAATGTTCCATCTCATAACACCACTGAGCGAGAAGATACAAGATTAGGAGTCAGCTGTCCATCTCCCAGTTCATATACAACCACCATACGGAGAAAACACTCTGTTGGTTATCAGGAGGAGCGCTTTGCACTGGGAAGGTAAAAGCGGCTGGAATACTCCTTAAATTATTTCTGAGGATGTTTCGTTCTGTTAATGATCTCGCCTTTTGTAATTTTGTAATTTTTGTTCTGAACCATTTGTTTAGAGACCAGCCTTTGTCTGGACTTCTACCAGAAGAGGACCGCAGCTGGGCTCTTTATGCATTGTGCCAGCAGTTAGCAGATTCAGGAAAAACTTTACCTACGCAGACCGTAAGAGTTCGGTTAAGAGTGCATCACAATGTTTTTACTGGTACACAACTTGTGGATTGGTTCATTGAACATGGGAAAGCTGCTGATAGGTGTGTATTTTAGGAAACATACTAACATTCTTCATCACAGTCACCATTGTTTGAGGAGTGCAGAAAAGTTTTCCTTATTTTGTTGCAGAGATGAGGCGGTACTTCTTGGTGAAGCCTTGGTTGAAGGAGGTTTTCTTGAGTGTGTCACAGATGATGGATTTAGTGATAGCTGTGTCCTGTATCGCCTAGTTAGAGTGCAGAATGGCGACACAGCTCTGAACACTAGTAGCAGCGATGACCGCACGGATCAGACCTCAGTGGGGCAAGAGGGGCAAGAGCCCTCATGGGTAAAGGAAGTTCCTCACCGAATGTATGATTCAAATACAACAACTGGTACTATATTGAAAATCATTTTCTCATGTTATGAGTGTGATTATTCTATAACAGCAACATTTTGAATAATCTTTGAAATTGTCTTTTTTTCTCAGATTCAGAATCAGACTGTCTTCATACTGAAGTTAATCAAGAATGCAGTCTTTCGTCATCCGCTTCAACATATCATTTAGATCTGGATGTAAAGCAAAGTACAGTTCACATCACTAGGCCCTCACCAACCATTCCATCAAGTTCCTCCATATCTCCGGTTGTTGGTGAGAAACCATTGGTCTATCTCGGTCGGCATTATTAGAATTGTTAGTCATTTTTCCATTAATCTGCACTATTTGATGGTCTATCCAGGAGAGTGGTCACAACAAACTGGACAGGCAGCAACACCTTCAAGTGACCTCTTGAGTTATGTGCTATCACATTCCTCTCAAAGGAATCAGGGTAAAAATCCTGTTCCTTGGCACCAAATTTCACAGCTCCAATCAGACAATGGTGATCTTCAGGCATACACCTCTCTCAAGTAGGTTTCATTGGTGTCTTTTGAGTCATGTTTAATTAGTGAGGTTTATATGTGACTTAGTGAGGTATGATATTAATTTTGGTTAATTAATAATGTATCTTTTTGTGTGTTGAACAGTGAGAAATATTTTCAACATGAGCAAGTGCTGTTAAACCAGCTTCTTTATGCTGAAGGTCTCTCTCAGTCTTGGGCAGATATTGTAATGCCATTAGTTCATCAGATATCAGCAAATGTTCATCCAGATTCTACCAATGATGCAGAGGAAATGGACATTAGACAGTATATACCTTGCATTTAATCTTTTTTGCTACTTCTGAATGCCTTCTGATATCCTAGAACAAATATGTTTCATGACAAATTTTATTTCAGCTACATACAATTTAAAAAAGTCACTGGAGGAACACGTTCTGAATGTGAAATAGTCAATGGCATTGCATTTACTAAAAATGTTGCACATCGCTCAATGGTGTCTCGGCTTGAGAGCCCTAGAATTTTGCTTTTAAACTGTGCCATTGTGTACCAAAGAGTAGAGGGGCGCTTCCTCTCATTAGAGCCTGTGATGATGCAGGTGAAGTCATCCACAATCTCATGTTGCAGATATGTGCTCATTGGGAACTCTTATTCTGTGATGATGGTAAGTTACAAAAACAATTATGATTTGAGTCATTTTCTTGTTTTACAGGAACAAGATTATTTAAGGAATGTTGTTGCTCGCATTGAAGCTCTCCGACCTGACTTAATATTGGTTTCACGAAATGTGTCTCGCCTTGCTCAAGAATCCCTTAGACTTCTTGGGGTGACACTTGCTCTAAATGTGAAACTGAGTGTGTTGGAACGAATAGCAAGATGCACACAGGCACAGATTATCATGTCAGTAGATGCCCACATAGGCCGCCCTCAGCTGGGCAGATGCAAAAGATTTTACCTGCGTAGTTTTAAAACAGAACAAGGTAAGGAACACATGGCTAGACAAGTATAAGGCTTTCTGAACTTTTCAAAATTTGACATAAAAGAATATTTTTCCTTTCTACAGGAGGTTGCAAAACATTGATGTTTCTTGAAGGCTGTCCTTTGCCTCAGTTTGGCTGTTCAGTATTGTTAAGAGGGGGAAACCAATCAGAACTATCACGTGTCAAGAGAGTCATGCGTCACATGGTATTCTGCCAGTATAATTGGCGCTTAGAACTGTCGTATCTCATGGATGAGTTTGCATGCCCTCCCAATGTAGCAAGTGATACGTTTTTTGAAGACTCAAGCTACAACCAAAGTGAATCTTATATTGTGAAGCCAGTTTCTGGATGCAATTCTTTGTCAGCAGGCTACTCAGGCAAAAGAAACAGTGCTGATTCAGGTGCAAAGCAAACTGCTGTAAAAATAGCAAGCTCTGAAGACATTGAAAAACTTCATGCATCACCTCAAGACAGTGCCATATCCAATCAAGATACATTGCTTAGCAGTCAAAAGTGCCCACCTGAAAATCAAAATGAAAGCCGAAAAATAAGTGGTAATCAAAATAACCCACTGCAATGTTCTGGTCCCAAAATTCGTAGAAGAAACAGCAACTCTGACCAGGCAGATGCTACAAAAAGGGCTACGGCAGAGAGTGTAAGTGACTTCAGTGATCCCTTACACCAGTACCTGACTTTAGGAGAAGAAGACAGCAATTTGGGTACAAACAATCCACAACATTTGTCTGTTGCAAAAATACCATATTTGAACCAATTTCGGAAAGCCTTGGATGACACAATTCTCTCCATTTCTCCATACCTTAAGGTAATTGTTAAAATTAGTACCCCAAACATTTCTTAGTTACTTAATTGGTTAGAATAAGTTGTATTTTCTTTAACATCATTTTGTCTTTGTGTTTCTAGTTCACAGTTCCATTCCTTGAAACAGACCAGGGACGGTCTTGCGTCTTGCGTCGATATTTTCCCTCGGAGATATATTGGTCTCAACAATTTCATGAATGTGAGACTTCTCGAAGCCGAATAGGAACAGCTGTTGGAAGTGAAGGCTCTTTATTTCCATTTGATGCCAGCAATTCTATGAAGGTCTGTTTGTCTAATAAAAAGCTTTTTCTTTAAAGTTATAGTCCACTTTGTACTCATTTCTATTAACTATTGAAACATCTCTTTTCTTTCCTTGTGTTATGCTAAAGTCTTACTATTTTGTTCATCTTCCCGCTCTTTTTTTTTTTCTGTTTTAGATTGCACCAAAGCATCCATTCATGGATATGAAAATTACATCCCCAGCTTCGAGTCATGAATTGCAAGAGGTTCTATCTAATTTTAGGGCTTGTGGAGGACGGATTTCTCCAAGTCACTCATTACAGACAAACCTTTATCAACCAGCTCTGCCACAAGCTGCTACAACAAATGACAAAAGTGCAAATGATGTTTTAGACCCTGGGAATCATCAGCATTTATCTGTATTGTTTTGCAGCTTTTCAACATTTTCTGAGAATGCGCCTGCTTTTTGTGTTAATCCATGGTATTTATCTCAAATACTTTTATATTTGCAGTTATAAATTCTGTATTAGCATTTTTTCTGCATATTTTGTTTCCAGGGTTGTGAAAATGGATTTTTATGGACGTAATGACATTACTTTAGGCAGCTTTCTGGAAAGATATTGTTTTCGCACTTCTTACAAATGCCCTTCTCAAGCATGCTCAGCATCAATGCTTCAGCATGTACGCCGATTTGTACACTACCCAGGCTGTGTCCAGGTTACATTGCAGCTTGTAGATGGAGTTGGATCTCTACCTACCAATGACCATATCCTTATGTGGAGCTGTTGCAGTTTATGTAGTGTGGTAAAAACAGCAAAATTATTCCAAATGATAAACCTAATTGTAGTAAACTACTTTAAAAATCAATGTAAAAAATCATCAACCTTTTTGCAGGTGTCCCCTGTTACTCCAATGTCACCTGACACATGGGCTTTATCATTTGGGAAATATCTGGAGTTGAGATTTCATGGTGACATGTATCAGTTAAGAGCAGAACATGTGGATAAAGAGGACCAAGCCTCATCTCCATGCTCTCATATCCTTCATCATGATTTTTATCAGTACTTTGGGTACCAAAATGTTGTAGCCTCCTTCAAGTAGGTATTTCCACATCGTCTTCCTTTATTACAATATCAGTGAAATGATCTCAAGTTTTCAATTTTTGTTTTTCTTCCATTAAGATACTTGCCAATATTTGTTTGGGAAGTTTCATTGCCACCAGTGTCAATAAAGCTGGATTGGGAGACCGACCATTTGACTTCAGTTTCCGATGAGATTAATGAAGTTGCTGTTGCTGGTCAGCAGGTTTTCAGCCAGGTGTTAGAACGTATATTTGAAATTAATTTTGAGGATCCAGGTAATACTCATATTTTGTTTCTGTTTTTCTTTCTTTAAAATCGTAAAATGTGTCTGGCTATCATTGAAAATTTCAACTATTTCAGGATTGAAAACACAGCTGCAAAAAGATCAGGCTCAATTCAAAGCCAAAGTAGATGATGCTTTAGTTGTAAACCAACCTGTCACAGGTAATAAAATAATGCATCGATGGATTATTATCTTCTTAAATTAATATAATTCTTGAGAGGCAATGTGCTTATTTCTTTAGAAACAGAGCATTGGGAGATATTATGGCATTTTGAGGATACTGTTGTCGATCTTGTGAGACTCATCATTGAAGCTGTGACCAACTGGAATACCCGACTCTTAGCACTGGAACAGCGATCAAGAGTAGCTAAATCAGTGAACACCATTCCTGACTCTGCAGATGAGGTAAAAAGATATGCATTCAACATGCTCAAGTCTTTTTAAAATGATGGTCTCTTTTGTTCTTTTGGTTTAAAACATATTGTTCAAAGAACTGTATTGTTACAGGTTAACTTTCATTCCCAAGGAAATATAAATAAAGACTTTGAGCAAGGTTTTAATACTGTACAAAGTGCTCACAGTTCACGCACTAACTCTTTGACATCATCTGAGTCAGTTGCACAAGTGAATACCAGCAAACTGGAATGCAAGTGCTCTCCTTCTACTTCAAATTCGATCATTCACCTGATCGTATTACATCAACTAAGACGTTTATTGGCCTGCATTAAACCAATATTTTTACTTTTCTACAGTGTCTGGGTATCTTGATGGGCCACAAACTGAATCTCAGCCGGAACAACAAGACTTAGCTTCCACTCGACAGACTCTCATTTCTGACTTAGATGGTGATTCTCTTGTTGATCAGTCTGAACCTCCAACATTGCAGTCAACTCAGTCAAAAAGTGTGAAGACTATTCTATCTCAGCTTTTACCGTCCGGGCCTCTGATGAGTCCTATCTTGGTAAGATGTTAGCTCACAGTTCATGTTTAAGGGTATAACAGGTAAAGTATCCAAAAATATTTTTTCTTCAGGTACCTTACAAACTCCAAGAGATTCACATAATGCCTCGGTCAACTGCCTGTATTCCTATAGCAGTGAGAGAAAGTCAACCAAGTACTATCATTGCTCATGCTCTTGCTTCGTTTGATTATCAGCGCATGTTGGATGAAATAATACAGAATTCTTCAGTTGATAGCTCAGGTGTTCCGGGGTAAGCAGTGCTGAATCAAATATGTTAGATATTATCTATTCTTCAAAATATGTGGTTTGATCCTCATAATAATGAATCAGTTGAATGATATCTGCTCATTACCTGCCTTATCCCTTTAATGATTGGTATGACGAGTATCCCATAGTATTAGGTGAAAAATACTTTGAAATAATTTTTAAGCTCTTATACTGTGTTATTGAAACATTGTTTTGTACTTAGACCTTCATTAGCACCAAAGAAAAGTCACTGTGTAAATGAACGCGAGCGAGACAAGGAGAGAGATCGCGATAGTTTGAATGGGGAACTTTTTCAATCCTCAGAACTCCGGCGTGGTGGGGTCTTATCTTTCTTACGGGGATCACCTAATGCGTAAGCCAAGCTCTCTTTCTGTTTGTTACTTCTTTCCCTTTGGTAGTGCTGTAGTTGCTATGAAAAGATGGAGCCAAGTTTTTGGTGGAAGTATTATTTGAACTGATTTAGTATTATTCTTCAAATCGTGACATATCTTTTACCAATCACTTTAAAATTTCAAATAATGTAATAAATTTTTATCTCTAGGGCCACAAAAGATTCTGGAAACATTGAAAGTGTTGCATATAGCACTAGCACAAGCGCTGTTAGCAGTGCATCCAATAACACTTCTCCAGATGCATCTGCCTCCTCTGGCATTGCCAGCCCAACATCTGCTCCAACACAGCAAAATGCAGCTTATATAGAAGTATGAAGTTTACTTTGAAAATGTCTGGGTTGATTGTTGTCTTTTCTTTTTATTTTCTCTTTATTTCTTCTCCCTAAAATGTCAGGTTCAGTTCAGTGATGCTTCCACCAACTTCTTCTGCCGTATTTATTATGCAGAAGAGTTTTTGAAACTGCGGCGTCTCATATGGCCAAGAGGAGAAGAAGGTTACATTCGTTCACTAGCTCATTGTGTGCAGTGGGCAGCAAGAGGTGGTAAATCTGGCTCAACGTTTTGCAAGTCCAGAGGTTAGTATAGCAGAAAGTCAAACAATTATAAGGTCTTCCTAGGTGTGTTGCAGTTGAGTATTGAGTGGCAACTAGATCCTCTTGTGACTGGTGATGTGATTCATTGCAGATGATCGACTAGTCCTGAAGGAAATGTCCAGAGCTGAGCTAAGCCATTTCCTGGATCGAGCTCCCCGTTTCTTTAATTACATGACAGATAATTACAAAAACCACAGCCCTACTCTGTTAGGAAAAATTTTGGGAGTGTATAGAATTGTTTTTAAAAACGATGTGACAGGTGTGGCCTCTCGGTCCAATTTGCTAGTGATTGAAAATTTATTTTATGGAAGAGAAGTCAGCCACAAATTTGATCTAAAAGGATCAGTGCGGAATAGATTGGTAAACCCTGGTTCTGAACCTAGGGGGGAAGTCGTTTTGCTTGATGAAAATCTTTTGAAACGTGAGTTCTGACTAGTAATGAATATGACTTTTTAAGTACCAATATAAAGTAAGAAGATGATTGATTTCTCTTTTTTGCATCATTTGCAGTTACTCGGGATAGTCCACTATATGTTTTACCTCATGCAAAGTCTGTGTTAACTCAAGCAATCAAGAGGGATACCGAATTTCTTACATCTCAATCAGTTATGGATTACTCTCTTTTGGTTGGACTTGATCAGAACCGGAAGGAGCTAGTTGTTGGAATTATAGGTGAGTACTTTAGTAATGAACTCCTTTGTAGCATAAAGCCATTTGAACAGCTATGCATTATGTCTATTCTTAAAATTACATTTTCTTTCAGATTATATTAGATCATTCACATGGGACAAACGTCTGGAAAATGTTTTCAAAAAGATGGCAGGACAGGGAAGGACTCCGACTATAGTGCAACCTGAGGAGTATCAGAAACGCTTTATTGCAGCTATGCACAGTTATTTTCTTACAGCTCCAGATCGATGGTATGGTTTTGGAGAAGGATTTGAATGATCTGTCCTCTAATTACAACCTAGCTTATCATTGAAGTACCTTATAACTTAGTTTGTAAATGTTTTAGGGAAATTATTTCTATCTATTATTCTGCATGGCCTAACATTTCAAATTCTAAAGAACAGTGATCTGTCATGAATATTGCATGTATGTCATTAATCTATGTTCCTCTCAAAATGCTTGCTCTTTCCCTTCTTTTTAATTTTGTAAATGGCTGTAACTGCAGGTGCCTTATTTATTATAGGAATCGCACAAAATGATAAATTTAATGTTCTGTGATATGTCTAGTTTTAAGACAGTAGATGTGAGTTGATTACTTTTTTTGTGATTTGTTTATTATTTCAACTTGATATCTGTTGCAGAAATATTAAAGTTATTTTTAAAATCTGGTTAATTGTTCATGCTGATCATCAATCAGTTGAAAACCCATTTATCTACATTTTAACTACACTTCTTCATTATATGGTAGATTAGAAGTTAAACTACAATATCCTCTAGCTGTCACTTTCCACTTTCTTGCGCTCAGTGGTTAAATTTTCCAGTACTGTGCTGGGAATAAAATAGTCTTCAGACAGCTATGAAATCTGGTTAACAACATATACATCTTTATGAACTATTGGTAAATTGTCAATAAGAAGGTGAAGGAAGAGTTGGTTAATTTTTTTTGAAATCTTTCGGAGTCTGAACTATTTACAAAGAAAGCACTCATCGCTGGTGAGGCCACATGTGGTGTATGTCTGATGGTACAATGGCTCGCAGAACAACCTCAAATATGAAAATTTCTAAGCAATTTTCTGAGGTTTTTAACAGATTTTCATGGCATTATACGAGATATGATACCATGGTCGTGGGTTTAACCACACTGCCAGAAGTAAGCTAGCTTAAAAGGTTAGCTGTCTGATTCTTGATTTGGCAGGTAAGTGGCTGGAACGCTGGCTGACTGCAAATGGGATCTGAACCTCTGCCCTACAGATTCAAATATCAGAATGCTTATCGTGTTGCTAGCAGACTTATCCAACCATGTCAGTCTTTAAACGTGCATGTGTGTCCATTAGTCTGGCCTTAAGCTGTGAATGGGGTGGGGTTTTACACAGGAAGAAAATCATTGGATAGAGGAAAATAAATATTAGTTTTCATCCAAGAGCTTTATTGTATCTGGGAAGAACAAAATCTTTGCCAACAAGGTGTATAAAATATAAAAATACTTTTCAGTTATCATACAAATGTATGACTATAACACATTAGAAAACAGACTTCTCTGAACAACACGTAAAAGAAAAAAAGAAAAAACACAGGAAAGAGAATGTATCACTTAACACATACATGCAGCCCAGAGACGTGTCTCTTCAATTTTTAAGACAAACTATGCCCTTATTTACAGGTACATGAAGTTCAAGTTCAGAAAATATTTGATGTTTAATTGTTCTTCTTTTGCAGAACCAAAACCATAAGCCTAAAATGACCTTTTTTCTTTATAAAATTCATGGTAATTCATAAAAATTTTGTGTTGTTAAACAATGCAATTGATTCAAAGGCTGTGTCTGAGTTGATGCGTCACAATTATAGTGTTTAGTTATTTAATAAGTCAGACATTTCAATATCGTCATTTTCATCTCCATTACCATTATCATCATCTTCATTGTCATCGTCATCTCCAAAATCGGAGAGTTCTTCCCAATGGTCATCGCTTTCACTTCCAAGTCCACCGGCATCATCTTGAACGTCATCTTCATCTGATGTATCTACAGGAATAAAACATGTCAATTAGGAAGACAAAGAACTGTGTTTGAACGGATGTTCCCAATTTTAAGATTTTAAAAATTTGCGGCCTTATATTCTTTAAAATTGCACTGGCAAAATTAATTGCAATAGGTAGGAAAAATATTTATAAATATAAGCCTGTCTGTAAGTAAGCATGCTTGAGAGACTTAGAGACACACAAAGATTTGCCCACATATCTTAATGCACAAAATTAATGCATGCTTTCCTACACCTGCTGTCTATAGTAAAATCTAGACCTCCGAGTATTCAAATTCTTACCAGCATCCTGATAAGTCAATAAGCCTGACTGCATATCAAGGGGCGTAACATTCACATCCGATCCTGAAGCTCCGTCCAACTGGGATGATAACAACTCTAGTCGTCCACTCAGACGACTTAAAGATGGAAGTAATGAGAGCCTAGATTCCACTAATCCTATGATTGGGGCTAGTAATTCAATCACAGAAGGATTTGCCATGAGATGAGCAGCGTGAATGCTTAGAACAATTCGTAGCCATCTTGCACCAGCCTGAGCTCTGAAACAGAGAGGAAGAGAAATGAGTCATAAAGCGTACATTTTTCAGGAGGATATATGCAATCAAAAAGGCCGATTAACCACCTTCAAGATATAATAAGATGATGAAGAGACAAAATTACTCACGTTGCGGTTTTGGCATGTAACAAAGTTGTCAGCTCTTTCAGCAATGGCTCAATGACTTGTATAGGAAGTCTTCTAACAGTATTTCGTATAAGATCCTCTTCTCGACGCAACAGCACAGTGTGTAACATTGCCTTGTCTTTGCTTTGTAAACCCTAGAGAATTGAAAGTAATTATTAAACAAATCAATTATCGGAGAAAAATGATGATTGCAAAGACTACCAGTCATCGAACCTGCAGCATAAGCTGAGCAAGGTTGTCAGCCCGAGGTATGGATGTCGTTCTATCATCTGTGCGAGACATTGATAATGATAGGTTCTCAAGGCGCTCTTCCATTGGTACCTCAGCTTGACCCTTGTGAGAGCGCTTCACCCCAGATATAACAGCATTAGCAGCTGACTGCGGTAAATATTGTGTCTTCTGAGTCTCTGCTGTTCTGACCTGGAGTAAAAGCAAACAATAAGTGAAAAAAACTTGAAATAAAAAGAAAAGCTTCTGAGCAGCCAGACCAGTGTCATACCTGGGATGTGTCCATTGAAGATTCCTGATGTGTTCTTCTAGGATCATGTCTCACAAGAACTTGAATCTTTTCCTCAAAATCTAATAACTACAAAAATAAACGTAAGACATTACAATATAAAATTATGTCAATAAGATAAGTTATAATGCATAAAATTCACTCACCACATTCTCAAAGACAAGAAAAGTTCCTATGCCATAAGCAAGCCTAACTTCTTCCTTGTAAGCGAACACAGCCGATAGAATAGGTAAAGGTTCAACACTTTCTTTCCCCCTTGTTGAATCTGTTGCTACCTGCACGGTGAGTGTTGGTTTTAGAGGCTTGGAACATCGCCTAAAAACAAAGTTGAAAGCAAATAATATAAGAAGACAGTAAATAATATCTATTAAAGGTTTAGATGGTATGTAATATATGAGGGTTCCAAATATTAAAGTTTAGAAAGTCAATAATAAATTAAGTTCCTTACCCATTTAATTGATGAGAAAATATTTGAACTCCTCCACTTTGAGTTACAGCAGCTAGGCTGAGAGTTCCACTATCCCCTTCAGTAAACAAAGAAATAGGTCCTGTCGGCTCACTTTCCAAAACCATTGCAACAACTGCACTTTTCTCACTTTTGTTAAGAGACCTATAAGATTTGAAAGTCGTCAGATAAGGTACCACAAAAAATTGTTACCTGATTAATACAACATATTTATAAAATAGAAACTATACCAAACATTGATGTAACGGTCTCCTTTTGCCGTACTAAGAAAATAATAATCTCCACTTGGAGTTGATTTGGGAACAATTGTTAAAGATACAACAGGTGACGCATGCCCAGTGAAAACTCTCTTCAATTCTTGACTATTGCTGTCCCATAATTTAATGGACTGGGATGCAGACAGCACCCATTTGCCATCTGGCGAAACTAAAACACAACTTAGCTTCTCTTCGCCAGCCTTCCATGAGCTGCAACAGGCAGAACATAAAAATGAGGAGACCAGCATTGTGGGTTTAAAAAATTGTGATGGTCAAAATTAAAAATGGGAATGGATGTCCTCACCTCTTGACCTTTTTTACTGAAATATTCCACTCAGCAATGGTGTTACCTCCACAACTAAATAAACTCGTTCCAGGAAACCAACTGAGACCTGTGACAGCAGAACTTTTATGTCCACCCTCCAGCTGGGCTTCAACATTTGCTGATGCCAAACTATACAGCAGTATTTTGCCATTCGATGTGCCCATTGCCACAACATCACAACCAGAATCAAGGGATTTTTTTCTCTTTTTCCTGCTGGGTGTCACTGTATCCTGAAAAGGTGACAACCAGAGAGATACAGTACTATAACAGCAATGGCAATTCAAAAGCTGGGTTTTCATTCCTTGCTCAAAAGAAATGAAGTGGATCTAAAGTATGGTACCATAAAGGATCATGAGCACAACCTGCTAAATTGACTTCAGGAAAGTAAAATTCTCAGTGCCAAAGCACCTTGCTCTCAAACAAAAGGTATGTTCTTGAACAGAAAAATGAGAACAAGAAAGTGACATAAAGCATAACTCTCAACTGAAGTAAAAAATGATCCAGAAAATATCAAATATCAAAGGCAGAGTAGCTTTAACATATAACCTACAGAGCTGAGTGTTCGCTATTGCGCCAAAGCTTAAAATTTTGCGCACAAAATACTGTGTGACATTGGAACTTCAGATGCAAAGATCGCATGCCTACAGTATAAAAGGCAAATAATGACAGTCGCATGTTTAAATGCGAGTGTAAACATCATTTTCACTTTACCACATGGCTTACCGGGTTCCTTGAGATGGAGATCCATTTGAGACACGAACAAGGGGACGTAAGGTGGAAGTTTCGAGTATATTCTTGCACAAGGGTATTTTTTTGGGTTTCCCAAATTCTTAACTTTCCATCAGCGTCACAAGAGGCATAATACCGAGCATCGGGAGAAAACATAAAATGGGAAGAGGAAGAAGCCATGATGTAGAACTGTTGTGTCTCATCGCTTCGCTCCTCTCTTGCGCTACCGCGCAGGGTTGCCAGATGCGCAGTGCACCGTCTGGCCCGCAGAGGGCGCTGAGGTGGCCCTCGCTGCCCAGTGTTGCCATCTGTAAAGGCTGCCGCTTGCTTCCGCTGGCCGCTAGTCGTAGGAGGGAGTTTCAAATGAGGTTGACAGCCGAGCGGAGCCATCTACTCATTAATTCTGGAGTCTAATACCGAGTTAAACCAAAATAGGAAAGGAAAACAATGCCCTAAAAACAACAACAAGGGACTTAATTAACTCCGTCTTTGAAGAAATTTGGAAAA
>CABIKL010000999.1:0-17516 GCA_902196195.1 Aptinothrips rufus | reverse complement strand
AGGGGAGCCGACTGTCACGGCAGTGGGGCCTACGGCCCTTTTGTAACAGTCGCAAATAAATAATTCTAATTCTAATTCTAATTCTCTCCCCCCTTGGTTTAGAGTTGTGGTAGCTGCAGTGATGACGGGGGATCCGGTCTATCTTGAAAGCCTCACACCACTACTGCCTTACTTCGGATAACCAACTGCGACGTAGCTTTTGTGCGAAACCAGAACTGGAGTGTTGCCTCACATCTGATAGTCATCTTTCATGTCTGTCCATTCGATCTTAACTTCTTCTGACTAACATAGTGATTTCAAATCAGATAGGAACCGGGTTGCTGTTCTTTGGAAAGAGAAAAAAGGAGAGAGAACGGCAGTTCAGGTACTAATATCCGATGTCTTGTTATTTCAAATCAGGAAAAGACCTGCATGCAAGATGGATCTTGCAAGCAGAATGGAACAGCTCAGCAGGAACACGCGCATAGTGGCATTTCAAAGCCCGAAATAATCACTAAACAGGAAATAAGTGTAGTTGAAGACAGGACGACCAAACAGGATAATGCTTGTATTGGAAAGGAGTTAGATGGAAATTTGGTCGTGGAGGTGAGCTGCACGGTTGCAATTCGCCTATTTCAAATTTTGATGAATTTTGATGCTTCAAAAACTAATTTGCCGATTTTTTTTAAAATTTCCATTTGTGAAATTTGTACTTATTTTTTACCAACGTAAAGATTTTTTGATAAACGTGTGAGAGCATGTTCCTGTAGATATTGCATTGCATTCCTTGATGCTGAGCATGTGCATCATTTTTTCATTTTCAGAGCCATATATTTTTTTATTTTTTTTTTCAACAAAACCACTGGGTTTTGGGAGAGGCACTGAAAATTACGATATTTTTTCTTTTAAGAATAAAGAAGCCTAGTTTTTAGAAGAATTGTGGCAAGGTGTTCTAAGAATTGAGGAATTGCATGATAAATAATTTGCTCTCAGTAAATTTATCTCTTAGTTGTACCTTATCTTCAGAGCTCCAAAATGTTAGGAAGGCTACTGCTTTAGTTTTGTGCAGATTTGGTGTTACATGTAAAGATAGCTTTTATTTACAGAAGGAGTTTACTTTTTTATTTTTCATAATTGATGTTGTTAGGGGTGGTTTTTAGTAGGATTGGTGTTTTGATAGACCTCTGCTGTAGTTTGTTAGAAGCCTACTGTTCAAAAGTGCTGGTTTTCAATCATAGCTTTAACAGAGCTGAAATTTGATTGCTGTAAACTAATCCTATCGTTTTTTTTTGTTTTTTTTTCATTTTAGGAATTTACAGACAGTGTGGTGTCATCACAGAACAATCTAGCGCAAGTTCCAACACCAACGCAAGGCACAACCTGTGTTAATCGCACTGTGTCCGAGTTGACTCTCTTTCCACCATTGGGAACAACACTCACCCAGCCTGGAGATCGGTCATCCATTGTTCAGTTTGAGCCCCTACCTGACATACATTTTGTGGCTGAAGCAGCTGCTGCTGCAAGACGAAAACCTGCAGCCTTTGGGAATACTCTCCATCATGGCTTGTCTGTGCATGATTGGTTTGGTAAGTCTTCAAGTGTGTCTAGATGATGTGGAATTTCAATTATTTGCTTAGTTTTCATCGTTTGTTGTTGTTCAAATCATAATGTCCATACAGAAGTGTTCAATTGCATTTAAATAGGGATTTCCGTCTAAGTTAATATCTGTCTCAATATTTCAGAAGAACCTGTACATAACTTTCCCCGCCATCAACTTCAATACTTACGAGAAATAGGACGCGGTTGGTTTGGCCGAGTAAGTATTGTTTGTTGTATAGGAGTTCAGTCTGTATTAATTTTATAAAGTCCTCATTGTTCAACAACGCTTTTTGTAACAGGTGGTGGAAGGAAAAGCCAAGGATATTATCTCTGGACATGCAACTTCCAAAGTTATTGTAAAAATTCTTCATGAAGACGCAACACCAACTGATCAATCGTACTTCCTTCATGAGGCCAAGCCTTACAAAAATTTAAAACATCCAAATGTGCTTCGCCTTGTAGGAAAATGTTTAGAGACTCATCCATTTCTTTTACTCTTAGAAGATTGTCCATCTGTAAGTATTATTTGAAGTGTGTGTAGCATGAAAAGTTTGTTTCAATTAATATAGTATTATAATTAATAATTTCACCTTTGTTCCTTCACAGGGCACTTTAAAGACTTTCTTAACAGAGAATCAATCCACTGCAGTGAAGCTTAGTCAGCAGGGAGTTTTACTTGAGATGGCTTGTGGAGTAGCAGCAGGACTGCAACACATGTTAGAAAATGGATTTGTTCATACGTAAGTGTTATGCTTAGCATGGTCAAACTTAAATTCATTTTTATCAGCGGCTAGCGTAAAATAAATTTCATCTTTTTTGTCTTAGGGATCTTGCTGCCAGGAATTGTTTAGTTTCATCAGACCTTCAAGTTAAAGTAGGAGATTATGGAACTAGTATTGAAACATTTAAGGTATTTCAACTGAATTGTCATTTCTATGAAATTACTTTGATTTTCTTGTCTATTGGTGTTTGAATGAATTAAATGTGCTAACAAAGAGACATTATTTGTATTTCAGGATGAATACTATTGTGTAGGAGATCTTGCCATTCCAATTCGATGGGTAGCTCCAGAAACCTTACACTGTACTGATACAACAATAGAAACAAAAGAAGTAACTCCCAGTGCAAATGTTTGGAGCCTTTCAATTGTATTGTGGGAAATATGTGAATTTGGTACACTCCCTTACCCTGATCTAAGTGACGAGGAAGTGATAGAGAAAGTCCTGGGCAATCGCACATCATGTTTAGCTTTTCCGTCTCACGATAATCAACCTCACGTTCACAATTTGTAAGTACAAAATGCTCCTAATGTGCCATCTTTTCTTTTCAATCAAAGCAAAGACTGCCCCATTATGTTAATTATTTGTTTTCTAACTGTTTTGTTTGCTTTCAGATATCATCTAATGAAAATATGTTGGACAGAAGCTGAGAAACGCCCTCCTGTAGGAAGGATTGTTGCTATGCTGCAACATTTGCACCAACATAAAAACTCACCTGCACATACTAGTTCTAATAATAACAACAATAGTACTACAAGCTTAGATGACTTTGAAAGGCGATGGGAACTATCCAAGCCAAACACTGTCCCCAAGATTGATAATCAATTAGGATCTTCAAGCATGCAAACAACTCCAATCAAGTCTACTCTTTTGCAACGCTGCATCTCTTTGGAAGACAGTGTTGTACCAGCCGCAGCACAACTGCAGTTGAATGTGAATCTGTCAACAAACAAAGCCTCTGCCGCTCCATCTGCACATTCACCCCAGCTGTCTGTTTCTAGCAGTCTTGGAGGGGAAATGTTTGTTCCTTCATCAGCTCTTGTTATTCAGAAATCTCCTAGCTTACAAAATTTAAGAGGTTCAGTTGATGAACTAAATACTGTTGGTGTTAAGGAAGTTGCCCAAGACAACAAATACTCCAGACAAGGTAGGTTAATATATTTGAAGATATACTCATACTTACTTCTTATCTTTGTAACTGATATTTTTATTTTGTTCATGAATTAGAAACCGTATCTGAAGAGCCAGATTTTGATTCATGGCTGAAAGGAATGGATACTTCAACAGAGGAAGATGTTCGTTTTGTCCGTAATATTTCTGAAGCCATTCGTGACTTGGATGAAGTTTTGGCACAGGAGAAGACATCTTCATCTTCTCAGAGCTCAAGTGCTCAGCCCAGCCCATCTCAGGTCACCTCCCGTGAGCTGAAACCAGAACCTCTCATTCTATCACCTCAAGATCAGAAATTCACCTTGGATTTCAGACTTGGACAAGTCGCAGCTCCTTCTTCTTTGAGGTGATTATGTGATCTTATTGCAAAGTGATTATTCTTGCTGATGGAAGACTTCCTAAAAATACAATTTTTCTAATCTGGCTCTCACTTTCCAGCTGCAATGTTGGACTGCTGCACTCTCATGGGCAGGAAAGTCTGAGCCTATCCCAACACAGGCTAGAGTCATCTGGGTCAGATACTGAAGATGAAACATGGAGGATACGAATCGAAAGGGGTGAATTTTCAGAAAAGGTAAGTGCATTATCTTTCTTTCTGTTTTGCTTTCTTTTTTTCCTTTGCTTGCATTTCTCTTTGCACTCTAGCAGAACTGACAGAATGATCCTGTGTTCCACTAGGTGAAAGAAAAATCCAAGAGTGTGGCAGACCTTATGGTGCTGACTCACATTGACAATAGTGATGGAAGTGACTCAGATACTACACTTGATTTAGACCCTCGTACTTCTGGGTTTAGGAAAAATGGTGTTGGCCGACGGTCTTTTCACAGGTGAGAGCTGGTATCTTAGTAGAAAAATACTTTTCTCATATTTTCTTTGATTTAACCAATACCTATTTCCTAATTTATTTATTTTTTAACTTTACAGAAAACCTCTTCAGTCTGCCCTCTCTGTATCTTATGGCAGTGAAGGCAATATACACCAAGCAGTTCTAGGAGAAGAGTTTCAGGAAACCATCAAGAGGCTTCATGAATCATTACGCGATGGATCCAAATTAGAGCCTATTCCCGATGCATCACTCTCCCTCATTAGCTCAAGCAGCAATGATGCTGTTGACCTGTCTCAAACCAATTCTGATAAAAGTCATTTTTTAGCCAAGCTGGCCTCGGAAAAGAAAATTATGAAAAATGACGATCGTGATACCGCATACAGCGGTCATGAAATAAATGAGGGACTTCAATCACTTAAAACTGAAAATAACAGTGATTCGTTGTCTTTCATGTCAGCAAAACAAGGAGAGATGTTAGGACAGCCAGCAAACAATGACTTCTGCTCTGATGCCCCTTCTAGTCAAATAAACCAGGGACTCTTTAACCACTCTGGTAGTTATGACCAAAATTTTGAAGGAATTTGTCTTCAGAATGAGTGCACAGAGAATACAAAAGCGAATGGCTATGGGGTGCAGGCTCTAATGGGAGCACCTTTATTGAGCAGCACACCTATCTCTGGGGTCTGCAAGGAGAAATTTCCTCTAAAAGGTGACAGTTTTGAGCTGGATCCTAGTCTTTTGTGTTCTCAAACAATCAGCTTTATTGATTCTGAAAGAAACTTTTCCACTTCGTCTATGGAGAGTAGGCCCTCCTCTCCCACCCCAGATAATATACGGTCCAAAGCTACTGAGTCTTCATGTGTAATCCTCGGTCCTTTTGAAGATTCCACCCTGGATTACTTTAAAGGGCTGAAAACTGCTTTTCCTGCTGTGAAAACTTTGGATTATGAAGAAAATAATGAGCTGGATTTGGAAAAAAATTCTATTGAGACATGGGATAAATTTCTGGATCATGCAATGCAGCCAGTGAATGGTGATTATCCTTCATTTTCAGAAGTGAGTTTTACAAAGATGGAAGCTGAATCTTCAGGTAGTGATGCCAACCCTCCCAGTGAAACAAGTGACATTTTAGGAAGCAGCTTTGAGAAAAGTGATCCTGAAAAGATGGCTGTGAAGATTACCAGTGGCTCCAAGAACAATCACATCTCCGAGGATTCAAGTGCTGACGAAAATGTTGGTCAGAATTCAATACCTGATTTGCATGTACCTTTTGAAGCAAGAGATGTTACCAGCTCTCGAAACATTTCCGAGGTGTTGAACTACAATCAAACATCAAAAATTCAAGGGATTGCTGGCTCTTCTCTCATGGTTCCTAGCGTGCATGTCATTGCAGCAACACCAATCTCATCTGGCCGAAGTAGCCCTTATGACCTCAAAAGTGGAGAGATCGATATGAGTTATGTGTTGTCCAAAAGCGTTCCTGAAGACATGAACGACAGTCTCCTCAAAGAAGGAAAAATGAGCACCGGTTACAATGCAAAGAGTGATCACACAGATTCTTTGGATTCTGCATATCCCGTCAATGTCACTGTTGGGTTTGTGATGCCACATCTTGGCAAGACTGAAATCAGTGCCAAGAATTTCGATCCAGACTTGCCATGCTGTAATCAAAGCCACCAGAATTTTATTCCACATGAAAAGAACTATGACATGAGTGATAATGAATTTGATATGTTCTCAAACAATGCTGCTAATGTACAAAATGAATCGGTTGGTGATTTTGTTAATGAACTGGCATCCGACTGTTTCATGAACTCTAAACTTCTAAATGACATTGAAAGTAAAGACTTTAAGCCTGTTATACCAATTTTCTCAAAAGGTTTTGATCCAAAAGAAACTGGCGGAAATGGAGAAATACTTGAAGAAGATGATGACTTTGGCCTCGGTGTGGCCAAAAATCTGACTCCAGACGATGAAAGAAGTAGTGACTCAGGATTCCGAGACAAGGGAAGTTTGAGTGAGAGCTGCGAAGATGCTTGTGATGAAAAATACAACTTGGAAGATATTGAATTAGAAGAAGCCTTTTCCAAAGGTGTATTTGCTAGGCATGATTCTCCTACAAGTAATAAGGGTGGTGAGTCAGACTGTGATCCTGTGGATGAGTCTTTCTCTGTTACGTTAACTGATGTAGAAAAGCAACGTGAAGAGAGAGAAGCTGAAATTAGTAGATCTAAAGACCCATGCCACCGACTTGACGTCCTTTTGAGAAGTGATCAGGTTCTGGAGCCTCTTTCTGTTGATGTCGAATCATCAGTTGATTTCTTTGGAACAAGTCCTGCACTGTCTCCAATACCTCAAAGCAGTGGATGGTATTTGCATCCTCCACAGAATCATGAAGAAGCAACTACAGAACCAGTCAGTGGAAATGACAGTAGCTATTTTTCATTTAGCCTCGATGAGGAATTTGTTAATGCTATCAGGAATGAATTGCGTGAGAAGCTTCCATGTGCTCAGCTCCAGCGTGAAGAAAGTCAACCTCAGCTCTCAGATGAAGAAGATCATTCTGACCAAGAAATGGATTCTGATGATTCTCCCTCCAGAGAGAGGACGAACATCATGATTCACTACAAAACCTATCCTGCTCCTCTTTCTCCAATATTAGAGGAAAGAGAAAGCTTATGTTCTGAAAATAGTTCTCCAGTTAATGGATGTAATACATCAAGTTGTTCAGAGCACAGCCCTGTGTATGCTGCCGATCCATGTTCCAGCAACCATGGGGACGGTTCTGTTTGTCATGTTGATGGTAACGTACAGCATGTCGAGAGTGAATGCCCCGCTGAGGTTGATGGAGACTTAAGTGATGACTGCGGAGATTGTCTTGAACATGATACACTTCCTTTGGATTCAAATCTCCTGAGTCCCTCCACTTATGCTAATATTTCTGATATCAATGATATTCATTTGAATGGAGATGATGGTGAGGAAGATGGCGATGATGATGTGTTGGTTGTTAACACAGAGACGAATGAGGCAACTCTTCTGGAAAGTCCCAAACCTAGCAATAACTACTCTTTTTCAGGAAATGATGAGTGCGATGATTCAACCAATGATGATTTTGTTCCTGATTTCTTAAGCGTGGCTGGAAGTTACCAGTTACTTGACATAAAATTAAATAATGCAGATAGAATGCACCAGGGCCTTTATAAAAACAGCTGTCCCTTGACACTGCCATCCTTTGAACAATCTTCAGTTGACTTTGAATCAGATGAGGACAATGAAAATGATGCCATGACACCGGATAGTATTACATGTGAAAAATCATTCAGTGAAAGAACAGAAGATGACTCAGCAGTGGGACTTGCGTTAAGTGAAGTTATGACACCAGATAGTCTGACTGGAGAAAGTCAGTGGACTTCTGCACAGATGTGTGATTCTGGCTTTGGTACGATTGGCAGTAGAGTACCAAGCACTATGACAACATCTGAGAGTTATGAGAGAAAATCACCCGAGCTTGGTGTTGCAGATTTGACCACAAGTGGGCAATATTCACCAAATATCCAAGATGACTGTCTTCAACTTGTCTCAGAGATTTCTGTGAAAACAGGTATTTCTGAGAATGTTGAAGAATCTGAAAACACTCAATCCACTCAAGATAGTGAGTCATCTGTGAGTGCTAGCACAATTTCTGTGGTATCTACCTCAAATCCCCCTAGCTCAGTGCTTGAAGACCTAAAAAGCAAAACTTCAGTTTCATCTATGAATTCTATACGTACAGATTCAGGAAATAACATGCATTTGAAGCGGGAAAACCAAAGTATTAAGCAGGATGTATTGTCATTTATTGCCGAAGAGGCAAAGTTTAGCAGTGCCCAAACTGTGTGCTCTGTTCCTGCTTTAACCTCTTCTTGCCAACTCACGCCAATATCATTGAAAGAAATAGCAAGAAAAGCGTTAGGAAATGAATGGAACTCAAAAGGTCTAACATTGGCTTTTAATAGTGAAGTTGGGCCATGTGCAGATCAAATTCTTATTCCTGATATATTGAAATCCCATGCTAATTCTGGTAAACTTGATTCGGAAGAACCTGATGCACAGAAAGTCCAGCCAGTTCAGATTGAAGAAAGGAACAAACCTGAGAACACCATTACAAAACCAGAACATTATAGACCTGAAATAGATGATGAACCTTTGGGAACATTGGCATTTAGTGACTCAGAAGTGATCAGAAGACCAAGCTTTCCAGAGCCTGGTCACTTAGTAGTTAGCTCAATGATTGCACCAATGACACCAAGTGATGACACTGTTACTCCTGGTACTTTAGCATTTAATGAAAGCCCGGTAAGTCTGTATTCATCATCATTGTTTTAGGGAGTAATCAATTGTTTATGGAATATTAGATTCTGAACCAGAAATGTCTTTGTTTTTTCAGGGCTCACCGTGTGCACCTTTATCTCCAATATTTAAAGACAATGAATCCAATGAAGCTGAGAGTCACTTAATGTCTACTTCTTTCATGTCAGCGGATGATTTGTACGATGATCAAGATCAATACACTCCTGATTGGGAATCAGGCTCTGAAGGTTGTGAATCTGAGACAGCCTCATCTTCCAGTGGAGAATTCATTTGGAAGGTTAGTTCTGTTGTTATGGATTAATGAAAATGTAGGTAATTTTTTGATTGGTTTGAAAACTCTGCATCATACATATGCTGTAGTAATCCTTTCGTTTGGATTTTCCTCTTCCATTTTCTAATTTCATGCTCTTCAAAGTCTCATTAATGTCCTGGTGACTCTGTTATTAACCTATTAAATATTCTTTTATTCCTTTTCTTTCTCACTTTTTCCTGTTCTCTATTAATGTAATGGTGTTGGTGTAGGATGGTGAAAGGGAATCTTCTGTCAAAGCAGTTCAGGCAGTACCTGATTGCAATCTATCAGGTACTGGTGAGGATCAGGTAAGAAAATTTAGTTTGCATGCATTATTTCTTTCACATGTTCTTCAATTTCAATTGAGAATGCTTGTGGTGCGCTGATGCAAGTCCAACAATTTTAAACTTAACAAAATATGTGTGTTTTATTTTTGCGTGCTTTTTTTTGGTAGGGGCAGTGAAGCATTTAATACATATGAGCAAATGCCCAGTGTCTCATACAATTTTCCTTTGTTTTTGATTTGACTGATTTTTGTTGTATGTGTATGTTTCAGAACTACAGTCAAACTCTCCCAGAATTCCCAATGTCATCAATTCTGGAAGAAGAAGAAGGTGAAGAAAGAAGTGGATCCAGCAGCTGTTCCTCAGATTCTGAAGATGATGCTGATTTCGTGCCATCTGCGTGGGATAGCCAGGCAACCCCAAATCGATCAGCTCTACGCAGTCCAGATAAGAAAGCGGTATGTAGAAATAATAACTCATAGGAGGATTTGTATTAACTTAATTTTCAGGAGATTAAAGTGTTTTGTGTTTGCGTGTTGCAATCAGGAGATCATCAATGCAGTTGTAAGTAATTATTTGATTTGGAGAGGCTTTTGTTAAGAATTTGAGGTCTGGGAACAGGAGAGTCTCCTGCTGGAACCAAGATATGTGATTTTAATATTACCAGCATTTAGTCTTTTTCTGCTTTGTATATTTGAATTACATTTATTTTTAGCCTAATGTTGCTTAGCGCTTAGCACTAAATTCTTTGTGTTTTACTAAATTCCTTGTATTTATACCGTTCATCTTAAATTTTCAGGAGCAGAAAAAGAATGTGAGCTTCAAAAGACAACGTTATCACTGTGTGTATGAATATCCTCGAGAACTCAGTGATTCTGATGGTTCTGAGTTTGCTGAGTCCCCCAGTCGCCGCCGCACTTGGGACTTGGAAAGCAATACTTACAACCTTCATGGTGGGTCTCTTGAAAGTCGTTTATACTTTTGTCATACTGTATTGCTTCATTAATTTATTGCCATTCTTGTTGTGGTATTGTTATCTAAATTTGAGTATTGTACTTATAGATTGGGAAATAGCTGACAATGAAGGTATGGCAGAAGCTCCTTGTCAGGAAGATTATAGAAATGAGCAGCTATCATCTTCTCAGAAACTCTTTGATTTCTGCCAGTTGAGCAACTCTGATTATGGATTTGGGTCATGTAAGTAGTTTATTTTATTCTGTGTGACAGGCTTAAAACTACTAGGTCAGTCCATACTTCATAATCTTTGAAAATTAGTCCATATTTTTTTGCTCTGACTCCAAGCTGACGTTAGGCATCCATTATTTTCACCTTTCTTGGTTATGATAATCACCCTTAAAATACTATTTCAATTTAAAATTTCCAGTGACGGTCGGTCAGTAATTTTAAAGTTATTATCTCTAAACTCAGTATTTAAAGACACATAAACTGGTTCGAGGCCTGATGTGACCATAAGTTTGAGAGTACTTGTAAACAAATCATATTAATTGTGTCTTTTTTTCTGTTTTCAGCGATGCTTTCCGAAGATGGTGAGTTTTTCATCAGTAGTTCGGCTCAACCTTTCCATACCTTGGGTGAAGCAGGCCCTTCAGGAAGCAGTGAATTCTTTCCTGGGCGGGATTTGACTGTGAGCAGTGTTGATGACAACGATACTGTTGATGGAATCTTGGAAAAGGACTCCCCAGCAAAACTACAGCCATCCTCAACAGAGAATCAGAATTGGCGTCATACGGAAGAGTTCTCTGACAGTGATAGCAGTGATACCATTATGATAACTGCATCAGAGGGTTCTTTCAATCAACAAAAGAGTGGAGATTCAAATTCATCATCTACTCCTATGGTAACCGCAAATGGGAGTAGCAAAAGTAGTGAAGACTCTAGCGTATATCATTCACTTCCTACCAATCAAGAACTTCAAGTCGACAGCGGGAGTGATTCTCCTCTGTCTGAATTGTCTCCGTCATCACCCCTCTCACCTATGTCACCATCCCATGGTCTAGGTGAGCTTCGTCATACAAGAGACCGTCTGAAGCTAGATCTGCCTCCTGCTAATACAACGTTTGTGCTTGTTGCACCATGCAAGAATAAAAAGTCAGTAGAACAAGTAAAGGGAGAAGCCTCGCTTCTGGATGGCGAGGATATCTTGGATAGTGGTTATAAATCCACTAATCCGCCTGTAGCAGGTGAGTGTGTACCTGTCAGCAGTGAAATCCATTGATCAGTACTTAGCTCTTGTTTTCCTCTCTTAAAACTATGAATGACTTGATCAATTTGTTATATGATGAGAGAGCAGGATGTAACTGAAAAGGATGTGTTATAATCAATTTCGCCCACAAATGTTGAAAATTGTGCTATATTCGAAAGCTAATCTAATTTGTCTATTTGAGATTCTTGAAGTTTGTAGCTGGTGGACTTTGTTTATGTTTATTAATGTTTTGGTTTTCCGTCCATTTGTGAGTCCATGGGTAAAGAGTGTATTATTAGTCACCTGATTTATAGCCATTACTGTGATTTTTTTTCTTCCCTATAATTGTCTTTAAAAGATATGGAGCAACTTAAAGTTGATCTGTTTGTAATATTGTTTACTAAGTTCTCCTCAGCAACATCATTTGTTACTAATGGTTCATAATGCAGAGGGAATGCGTATGTGTTCGAAGCATTCAAAGCATGTACTGTCTGAAGTAACGCACTCTCACACGTTAGATAGAGTTGTTCAGCAGTTGGGTGGCCAAGGATTTAGAAAAGACTGATTCACTTCATGAAAGATTACAGTGAGGAGCATTTTGTGATATTATGATTATGTTGTTGAAGTAAGTTTTCTTTTACATTTATTATTCTGCACAGAGTTTTATTTCTTACATTACTCAAGAGAAAGAATATTGTATGTGTATTGAATTGCTTGTGATAATTCATTCTTTACCTGTTTCTGGAGGTATTCTTCTTTCAAGTGTATTTTGATTGTCTTCAACTAAACCATGAAGTTTCACTAAAAAGTTTTGTCATGAAAATGAATAGGAAGAATTCATTTGAAAGCAATTGAATAAACCAATGTAGTGCAAGGCACAAACCTCCAGTCTAGTAGTTTTAAATTGTTTGTGCTGTCATTTTTGTTATTATTCTCAATACTATCTATATTACTATCCTTATATATTTTCACATTTCAGTGTAGTACTCAAATTTTATCTGAACGGATGTACAGTTCATTTTCTCTCTTTATCAATGGATTGCAAGTAGTGCTGCTCAATTTATGGTGTTTTCTCTTGATTTTTTCAAGAGCCTCGCATTTAAAAACCTGTAATGTAGAACCGTCCTATTTTTAATCCTGCCTAAGATCTTTAGGATATTCAATAGGAGGATCTGATATTTTCAACCCTACACCAGCTCAGGTGCAGTAAAATATTCAAGACTTTATGTTATTTTTAAGCTGATAAATTTGATCATAATGTGTCAAGTAAAACCCCAGGAGAAAAATCTATTAATTAGGATGGGATTCTCACAGTTCCATCACGCCTCTTAATTATAGATGGAAACTAAGAAAACGCTCATTTTATGTGGTTTTTAGGCTTAGGATGCAGTCCATGTTTGATTGAACCTGATATTTTTTGAGCAGTTCTTTTCAAGATGGACAGCTGTTTTTCATCCATCCATCCATTCATGCCTTGATTTTTAACAGTGGTTGAGATTGTAGTAATGAAATCAATCTTATACTTTTGATTTGAATACAAGTGTGATTTTGAGGGAGCACTGCCTGCATGCTGCCTGGGGGTCTGGTTGACCCATTTTCTTGTCATGCCACAAAGCTCAAAACTATCAACTGTTTGACTTTTCTAGGGTAATTCCAACATGATCATTTCCAAAACTTTGATGACAGTTATGGAAGGGCCTGTTGTTTCCTCCATATTTTAATGTTTATCCTCGGAGTATTTATACTGAAAATTTATTAGTTGTGCTCATATTCTTGTATTTATTACCTATGTATTTATTTTGATAAATTTCTTGATGCGTATGTTGTATTTAATGCATGTGCAAGGTAATGGAAATTCATAGTGATGTGAATAGTTTAACAAGGTATACCATTTTAAAATACTGTAATGCATCTTCGGTGCAAATTTATAGGGGATTTTGTGGCTATGGTGCGTTAGGTCCAAACTAAAGCTGCATGCTCTCTCCTTTTTCCTCTCCTGAGACTTGTTGTCATTTGTTTGTGGGGAGCGCAAAGCATTCCAGACTTCTTGCGTCAGTTTGCTAGAGTGCCACATTCTTAGACTTTTCTCGTGTAGTGTTCTCTTTTAACAAATACTTAAGTAGGAATAGTATCACGAAATTCTCTAGTTCTAGTTGTCAGTGATCAAATATTTTGGTTGCTCAAACCAAATGCAAGTTGTATAGATTAAGTTGATGCCCTTTCATGGCATAGAATTACATGCCATTTTCATTTGAGATATGGGAAGATTGAATGCGATATGCAAAACTATGAAATTGCTGAGATGGTAAGGATGATTGTAAAGGCTTTGTACCTGGTGTGTTCCTTGCAACTGTAGCGTAAATATGTATCAAAGAAGTTAAATATTTATAGATTTTGTGGTACTTGCCACATTGTATATATAGTTGAATTGTGATTAAGACTTTGTACATTGATTGTGTTTAAAAAAAGATTGAAACTATGTATGGGGTTGCAGAAATTGTAAAAAGATGTATGTTGTTAATGTAATGGTGTTGTAGATCTGTCTGTACTGAGCAAGTTTGACCTGCCATTGTTTGTCCTGGTGTGGTTTGCTCTTACTGCTGTTACCGTATCCAGCCGGTTTCATTAGGTTTTCCAAATATGGTGGATACACCTCATCCAAGTTTATAAACTTCTTAATAAAATTATTTTACTTCTCACATTTGTCTACTCTTTTCTTCTTCTACCGTTTCATTGATATGAGATTGTTGATATTGAGCAGAGAAAAATTGCTTATGCTAGCTATACATTAGTGATCATAAGATACTTCATACGCATGTTAAACAACACTAAAACAATAAAAATATGCGCCGCCACAGTGTGGTCATGTGAGCGACGTCCTACAAGGGGAGAAGTGCAGCCTGCAGCCCACCGTACCGGAAAGAAAATCCCGCCGGACGAGTGGCCTCGATGCGCACCCCCTCCACCACGTCCAATCGACTGTCAACTGTTTTAAAACGTAAACAAAACCTAAAAAAAAAAAAACACACACAAAATGGCAGCAGCTGTGTGGCAGCAACAAGTTTTTGCTTTAGATGCCAAATACAATGCTCATCGAGCAACTAATCACCCTAACTTCAGTAAGTTTATCTTAATTATGTTTGCCGTTTGTGCTATTCCTTTTTCGAATTCCCTTTGACTCACTTATGTTTCTACTATCATAACCTCAACATTTTGACACATGAAAGTAATCAAAACTCATAAAATAAGATGTGACGCGGTTTTCTTGATGATGATTTCGATTGATCCAAACGAAGGCATATGAATTATTTCTTGAACGCTGACTTACCGTCTGATGCAATCTGAATGAGGGAGAAAGACATGCTGAATGTGTACTTCTGTGTTTCTGCTGGCATATTTTATGTTGGGACCTACATTATGAGATACTTTTATTTATATTTTGTTTTAAAATCACATGTACTTGACACTCATTTGTTTTCTAATTTAGGGACTCAGTATATTCGAAGACGGAATCAACTGCTCCGAGAATATCCGAGGAAAGAGGTCAGTTTGTAACCATCACATACATCGCTCAAGTTTTGTATTTGTTTGTAAAAATTGTAGTTCTTGAGTCCACTGGCTCGAAACTATTTGGAAATTTTATTTTGTTTTCAGGACTTAAATATAAGGAGACAGTATCTCAAGGTCAGAACTCAACTTCTTCAACAACGTTATGGCATCTCTTTCAGCGACCAAGCGAGCTTGAGAAGTCTAAATATGAGTGCACGGAGTAGTAGCCGCGTAAGTAAAAAATATATGAATAAACTAGTTCGTGCTTTTGCAGTCTAATACTCAATCACTTCGGTTCCACAGATCAGTGAATCCCCTGAATCTTTTCGACAATCTTTTTCTTTTGATGATGCATTGAGTCTCAGTGGCATCTCAAGACGGCCGAGCACTGCCAGTGGAGTTGTACCAACTCGCCAAGCTGAAGCATCACGTGCCATTGTGGGAGGCACCACCATAGATGAAAATTACGCTTTTGTTGGTGTCCACCACATATTTGACCAGGTACTGAAATTTTCATTTAACCCATCTATTCTCAGCGTGAATTTATCAATGCAATTTTATCATAGTTTTTCTTTTTTTCAGCACAAGGCAGCTGTAACAATGTGTAAATTTGCCAACAATGATCGGTCACGGTTGTGCTGTGTATCTAGAGATGGTACTGTTTCACTGTGTGATGTCACTGCCTCACCGCCTCAAGTGGAAAGTATCCTTGAGGGTCACAAAGGTCCCGTCACGGGTGTGTACAATTCACTTTCTGCTGATACCTTTTTCTTGTGACTTTGAAGAATGTTAATTGTTTTAAATATTGCACTGAAATGCATTCCTTTTGCTCTCTTTGTCTCCAGGTTGTGATTGGTCGATATCAAATGATTTATTGGTTACCAGTTCATCTGATGGCACTGTGCGTTTGTGGGATGTTTCACTATCCAGCCCAAAGTGCTTGAGGACTGTAACAGACCCTGATAATGCAGAAGTTCTATGTTGTGCATTTGTTCCTGCCAACAGTAACATGGTGGTTGCAGGGAATGGACAAGGATTGCTTCAAGTCCTTAATGTATCTACTGGTATTTACCCACGTCCCCGTAGCAATGGCAAGATAGGAGGTCAAGTGTTATCCATTGCATGCGAAGCAACAGGTCACCTTATTTGGGCAGGAAATAACAAAGTGAGTTTTTGTAGTTTATTGGTCCAGATATGATATATAACTTATGTTAAAATTACATATTTTATATGAACCATTTCTTTGCTGTTTGCTTTCTCTTTCATAAACAGAATATATTTATATTTCAGGGTGTAATTGTTTCCTTCCACATAGATGCAGGGTCTGGCAGATTGACAAAATGTAGGAAATTAAATATTGCTGAGAACTGTGCCATTACTTGTTTGAGTTGGCGGGCATGGATGAGCAGAGAGGCAAGAGACCCAACTCTTCTTGTGAATTGTGCTGCAAATGTGGTTTGTTTGTTTAGGTGAGCCTTAGAACATTACAGAGGTCTATTTCTTCCAGGTCAATTTTACTCTTCACAGTTCTGAATGTTATTTCAATTATTTTTTTCAGGGTTTCTGATAACAATGGAACACTTCAACTGCGTAGAAAGTTTGCTGTTCGTCACAAGCACCAGTTATTGAGATCAACTTTCTGCCCAATCATGTCCTTCAGACAAGGGGCATGCATTGGTATGTACCATTTTCAGAAGTTTGTGACTATGGGGAGTTCTAGTTTTGTCAAGTTCAATAAAATTAATTTCTTGGAACAAAAACAGAACTTTGTGATTTAATATAGTTTAAAATTTTATTTTTTGATCTAAAAGATATTTTTTTTGTCCTGCATTTTATATTGGGTTAAGCTTGTAATTAGAGATAAATGTTCTATTTTTTTTTTTCAATACTTTTTATTTTTACTAATCTTATTTCATTGTTGTTCTCAGTTACAGGAAGTGAAGACTCATGTGTTTACTTTCTAGATATTGAACGGGATGGTAAAGCATGCGTCAACAAACTTCAAGGTCATGCTTGCCCTGTTTTAGGAGTCAGCTTCAATTATGATGAAAGCCTTCTTGCAACTAGTGATGTTCAGGGACTTGTTATTATTTGGCGACGCAATGACCTGTCTAGTCAGAGTGAAAGCAACTGATCAGTCAGCTAAATTCCATTATTGTTTTTGTCTAATTAGCTTGCATGTATTAAATTATAGTTTGACAATCTTGTAATTAATTTTTTAAAATAAATTAGACTTTGTTATTCTTTAAACCTCTTATTTGTATATTTCTCTCCTTTCTGTCAGTTGTTGAACTGCTAAAGGTGCTCCCACAATGCCGTTCATCGCTCATCGCAGTCATAACTGACTGGTTGCTGGTCATTTTCGGCTCTCACTTCGAAATGCGGTTATGACGAGGCGGTTCGGGTGGTTTAATATAAGGGGAAGGGTCTTTCTGAGATTTAGTAACAGAAGTTAAGACAAAAATACAGCCCAAATAAAGTT
>CABIKL010000998.1:0-17531 GCA_902196195.1 Aptinothrips rufus | reverse complement strand
GGAGCACGCCACCGCCGCACACCAATTGCCGCTTCCCTTCTCATTCGACCCATTCTCACTTTTCGCGCGAATTGAAATTGTTGGTTGGCAAACAAGAGGGGGTTTGAGCTGGGGCGCGGCGCGGCGTAGCGTGGTGCTGGGTCCCCCACTGCTCTGAGGTGTCCGCCGGCACACTGCCCGCCGGGGTAGGGCGGGGCGGGGCGGGGCGGGGCGGGGCGGGGCGGGGCGGGGCGGGGCGGGGCGGGACCCGCTGTTAGTCAAGTTGACTCGCCAGTTCAGTTCAGCGTGCGGTGCGGGCCCAGACCGGACCGTGTCGTGTCGTGTCGTGTTGTGCCGTGTCGTACTGCGGGTAGGACGGGAGTCGCTCGGTCCCGCGCCGCGCCGCGCCGAGCCAACCAGCCAACCATTGCTGTACGGGCAGCAGTGCACTCCGCTGCGAAGTGTCCCGACTGTGAGAGCGCCCTGCCGCGCCCTGCCGCGCCCTGCCGCGCCCTGCCGCGCCGCTCAGCGAGCTGACAGGTGTCAAGGGGCCGGCCAAGCCCCGCGCGGGGGAGGGGAGGGGAGGCATGTGACGACGGCCGTGATGCTGGAGGCGTCGGAGAACGGGCCCCCCGGGGTGGCCTGCGCCCGGATGGGGACATTCCCCGCGGGGTCACCGGGGTCAGGCCCGCCCTCGCCGCCCTCGCCGCCCCCCTGGCCGGGCGGCCCCCTCACCCCGCCGCCACCGTCCCTGGAGCGGCGTCGCACCTCGTCCGTGTCGCACAACATCCGGAGCATGGTCAACATGGTGCATCGCTACCTCTCAGGTCAGACGTGGTGTGGACGCGCTCTCCTAGCACTGCCTCCTCTCCCTGCCCCACCCCGCAGCGTCGCTGATACTGACGCCTTGGCGTCGCCCCGAGGTGGCGCAGTGGCAGGCTGGGACGTCCACCACTATTAATAGCGAGGGACGGGACCGGGCCGGGCAGCCGCAGCCTAGCCCTGCCTTCGACTGCCACTGGGCTTACTAACTGAGTGGCTGCCCCGCCCCGCCCCGCCCCAGCAGTGCGTAGCCGCGTGATGTGACGCAGCTCAGCTCCAGGGCAGCGCGGCGCGGCGTGGCGCGGCTAATCTACCCTGCCGTGACCTGTACCGCTGCATGGCGTGCCGAGTGGCGTGCAGCCCGCGGGCTGGTGGCGGTTAGGCCCTTATCAGCACTACAAGACCCCCCCCCCCCCCTCCCAACCCGCCCCTCCTCGCGATGTATGGCCCTCTGCAGGACGCGGGGATGCGATCGATCGAAGTGGGCAATCAAGTAGTCTTTGTTGAGATTGGGAACAGATAATGTCTCGATGTCGACCGGAGGTAATCTCATCAGGCGTGTTGACTCGCACTTCCTGGCTTGTGTATAGGCTCGGCCTACAGGTGTGTCCAAATGTTCGACGCAAAGGGGCAGCTCTGGGCCTCGGTCCGATGGAATGTGGCAGAGCGCTGGAACGACAATAGTTTGAACCCCAACCGCGGGGCCGCCGGATCTAAATCCAGTTTGCGCCTGACGCCTGTTACGGTAATCGACTGTGGCCGGAACCTTGAGAGAAGGTCGCTCTTCTCTCACGCCGGAACTTCATGTGCAGTGCGGCTTACGTTGCTTACTGTGGCACCTTATGTCTCAACCAGAAACTATACGGAACTTTTCAGCAGGTCAAATAATTAATGACAAGTGCTACTCACTTCGGGAGTTGGACCTTGTTTCCAATCATATCTTGTTCGGAAAGTGTCAACATCGAATGCGACATTTTAATCCATTCTCTTTGTGGGAGGGAAGGGAAGTGACGCGGTACTGTATGAGGGGGTGTAGGCGTTGGCGCGCTCCCCGAGGAGGGTGCCCGGGCCCGATACAGATTCTCAAGGTAGAGATCGGCGAGCTCTCTGCTGCTGACGTCAGCAACAACCACAGCAACAGCAATTTCGTCCACAAACAATGCTGAACAGAAATCGGTGCATAAACTGATTCTTGTAGCTCATTTCCCGAGCACGGTTCTGTACATAATCTGATTCGACGAACATTCATTCTGAGTGCACAGAAAAACCAAAACCTCGAATCCAGTGCAACTCAACCCAGAAACCAAGGGCAAAAAAAATATTTTTGGTGGTGATTTTGAGACCTATTCTAAAACGCGTTTTGAAGCTTCCTGATCATTTTGCAACAAGTCTCTGGATCACGTCCAAAATTATTTTTTTTTACCCTTGGTTTCTGGGTTGAGTTGCACCGGTTTCTGGGTTTTGGTTTTTCTGTGTGTCGTTTTGACTGGGGTACGGAATACCAATGGAATCGGACAAAAACTGAAGAGGATTTATGGAATCAAAATTGAACACAGGCTCTTGTGGAGAAATTCTTGTGGGTGGTCGCCTTCCTTCTCCTTCAGCCGTCTGACGGCGATCGACTCGACGCTCGGCCGGGACGCACGTCCACGCCAGTCCACGCCAGTCCACGCCAGTCCACGCCCAGCTGGCCCGGCTCGAGCTGAGGGGCATACCTAATTGCACCCACGAGGTCCGATGCTCTTACATCAGCTAGCTGATTGGAGGGGAAGGGGGGGAGGTAATGGCGCGGCCTGACGCAAAGCGGGGTGAGGGTCAAAAGGTCATGCGGATGCATTTAATCGCCGATGTCATTGTCAGCCATGCATAACCCCTCCACGTCGACATACAATAGATCTGTTCCGATTTCATAAATAACGGGCCAAAATTAAACCCTTACCAAAAAAAAAAGTGGCAGTAAATAAATGACTGCCAAAAAAGAGTGTTAAGCGGAGCACTCTGCAGTTTACTGGGAAAACAAACACAGGCCCCCCGAATGGAGTGAGCGAGTGAGTAGGGAGTTTGTTTCCTCTCCCGCCGAAGAGGAGCTGCTGTGTTTAGCGAGTGCGCCGGTTCACATGACGTGTTCTTGTCTCGCTATTGGAGGGGTCTTTTCGGCGTAGGGATTGCTGTCCGTGTGCTAAGTAAAACCTCGTGATCCACTAGAACCAGCTCTGGTGTGGTCTCCTCGATAGAATTGTTATGTAAGCGTTTTGATGGGGTAGGTGATATTCCTCATCCTGCGTGCGCCTGGAGCCCCTCCCCACCATACCCTTCCCCTCTTTCCTCCCCCACCTCCCCTCGCCTTCTGCTGCTTGGATTGGGCCGGCCCGGCGCGCGGAGCGGCGCGCATGGAATGCCTTGTACGGCAATGCACGTCTTTTCGGTCGTGGACGAGAAGGGGAGGGGGGAGAGGCCCTGCTTTGATTGTCAATGACTTGACTTGCCATCGGCGTGGTCCCAAGGAATGGAACTACAGGTCAGACGGGGGGACTAAAACTACATTTGATTTTGAGTGCTCGTCAAACATTGCCCCCGGGTAATTTATATGGAAGCACCACAACCCTTTTCGGCCTGGCCGCCACTGCCATCTGCCATGACTTCGCTCTCAGGGCCAGGGAAGTCCTCTCCTCAGTTCGCTCGTCCTGACCGCTCCACATCTTGCCCGGGGCGAGCAGTCGGGCCCTGTACTACAGAGTGCCCTCGTCATGGCAGCTGGCTCTGTAGCCGGACTCCATACAAGGCGGGCGGTACCAGACTCGCTTGCCTCACACCGAGGCATGGTTGGGGCATGGTGGCCTGGAGCAGAGGCGAGACGGGCCATTCTAATACTGCCTTAAAATTTGTTTATGTTAAATTGGGCTCGAAAGGAAATTAATTGATTGCCATTCTACTTGCACTCTTTAATAAAGGAATTGCAAGCCAATGACATTCCCTATTTTTCAGACCTTGCTAACCACTGAAAATGACCATCCTAACTAGAACTTTGCTTTGTTGCAGAGCCAGGAGGCAGTGAGGGTGGGGGCCTTGTAACTAGTTCACCTGTCAACAAACGTAGAGGATTTAGTGGGTGAGTATTATATAAGAACTTGTGCTCCGTTTTGTAAGTGAGACCCATAGACCTAAGATGGTGTCAGCATTGAATAAGCTAATGTTTTTTTTGTTTTGTTTTTTACTTTCAATGAAATCTTCACAAATTTATTCAAAATAAAAGTGACTGCAGCCAGAACTTAAATTTTTTACTAACTTTGGCCAGTAATTTAAAATGCTGCATTTTTTTACAACTTTGAAGTTTATTCAGAAAGGTAAATTGCCTAATGTCATTACTATCTTTTCAGGAGAAAATGGTTGCCTCCACCTTTGAGAAAATTAAGTGGAGGAAAAGTAGAAAAAGGCGATAAAGAGAAAATTGCAGCTTCGGCATCTGCTGTACCAGCATTGGCCACATCTGACAAACCTCTTCTGAAGAAAACAGGCTCTGAAAAGAGATTTAAGGTGCATTTTACATCTCTCTCCAAACTTTAATCTGATGTAAGAATGAAGTAACAGTATAACAAAATTAATTTCCACAGGTTCCTCCCGCTGATTCTTCACTTCGCTCACCAGCATCTGCAGATCACAATGGAGAGGAGGTGGAAGAAGAGGTTGAAGTTGAACTGCCACCCCCAATGAAACCAATTTCTGAACCAATTCTTGTTGGTGGATCTTCCTCAGCTGAAGATAGCCAAGGGAAAAGGGTTAGTTGACTATTTCTCCATGTATTTCACCAAAAAAAAAAAAGTTTAGGAAAATCTTGGTCTTGTCCTGATATTCTACCTAAGTCTCTCATAAAATTTCATTCATTGCTCATTCCAAAGTTCACAATGTTTTTACAGTCATCTAGCCTGTCTATAAAGGCTTTGGAGGGAACTTCAGCAGATCTGGCTGAAATCGAGCAAATCGTCAAAGAAAGAATGGTGTGTTAGCTACTTTGGCCTCCATTTCTGCCTGAAAATAATTTTGACTATATGAGTATATTTTTGTTGGCCATTTTTATTTTTCTGTTTGGTTACTACATTTGCATTTTCTTTTTTATTCACTTTTCTTAAGTAGTTCCTTCGTTTCTTTTAAAAGTCAAATTAGAACTTGTGTGTAGTATTTGACATAACTTCACATAATTAGGTTTTAGCTTCTGTAACAATTTGTTTAGTAACGCATGAAGTTTTTGTAGTTCAGTGTAGTATGTGTAGTATTGTAATTTCTTTTTCTTTCTTTTTTATATTTGCTTTTTATGTTGATTTTTGTATTGTTCCCCTTTGCTGCCAGTTTTAATTTCCTACTTTAGTTTCATAAAACAAAAACTTATTTTGTCTCTTTACTTTTCCATGATTCGGCCATGATGAATGCTTCAGTATAGAGCAGTTTGATTGTGTGTCGTCTGTATGATTGTTGTTTTCCTCCCTTTATCCATTTACTCTTATCATATCAAAATATATGCAATAATTTTGCTGTAGAATTAGCTGTAGTTTTTTATTGTGCTCATGAGAATGTGACTCTGTACTCTCTCTTTTTGTTAAACTTACATTCCTGTATGTTCTTTCAGGAACAGCACACAGAAAATCAGGAGCGTAATAGTTTACTCAATCGTGACTCAAAGCTCTCAAATGACGTCTCAGCTACTGGGTCAGGCTGTGAAAATGATGGCGAACCAGATATTGGACTGACTGAAGAGAGTGCAGATAGTGAAGGCACTGCTGGTGCAGGAAGTGGAAGTGGTGAGGAAGATGCAGTGCACAAAAGAGAATATGTAATTAAAGAACTGATTGAAACAGAAAGAGATTATGTTAGAGACCTTCAACTAGTAACAGAAGGTTATATGGCTTTAATGCGTGACCCTGACTGTGAAATACCCATGCCAGAAGATCTCCAGGGCGGGAAGGACAAAATGGTGTTTGGCAACTTGGAGGCCATGTATGAGTGGCATAGAGAGTAAGTCTTCTTAGGAATTCTGTTGAATTTAGGCGCCTCGTCTGAAAGATGTTTGGCTGTCTTTTTCAAAAACATTTTGACTGCTAGAAAAAATATAAAACCTTTCTGTACTTTCCATTTTAGCTTTTTTCTGAAAGCCCTGGAAAGGTGCCAAGTTCATCCAGAGGAAATTGGTCCCCTTTTCAAACGTTATGAACGCAAGCTGCACATGTATGTTGTCTACTGTCAAAATAAACCAGTTTCAGAGTATATTGTTTCAGAACATGACACATACTTCGAGGTAAGATATTAAACTCATTGTTTGTAAAGATAGTCGCTGTTTGTGTCTTATGTCAAATTATTTCCTTTGTTAAATTAAAATTTTGATCTGTAAGTGATGCAAGTATTTCCATCTTTCAGGAATTGAGACAAAAGCTGGGACATAAACTTACCCTTTGTGATCTTCTTATCAAGCCAGTTCAGCGCATTATGAAGTATCAACTACTTTTAAGGGATATATACAAGTATACAGAAAGAGCACAACTGACAAGTGAATTAGAATCGCTTCGCCAGGCAACCAGAGTGATGCACATTGTTCCAAAGTCAGCCAATGACATGATGGATGTTGGAAGACTTCAGGGATTTGATGTAAGAATTTTTGTTCTTCATTGTTTACTCTAAAATATAATACCTTTTACAACATTTGCGTGAGAAATAATGAAATATTGAGCCTGATTTACCTTGAGTGACTTAAGTTGTGTTTATGTTGTAGGGAAAAATCACTGCGCAAGGCAAGCTTCTAATGCATGGATCCCTAAACTGTTCAGAGGGTACTTCAGCTACAAGTACTTCAAAATCAAAGGAGCTCCAGGTTTTTCTGTTTGAGCAAACAATGATCTTTAGTGAAGCTGTTGGTAAGAAAACTCAGTTCACCAATCCAGTGTATATTCATAAAGCACATATTCAGGTAAGCAAAGTGTAGCATATGGTCTCTTATTTCTTCTCTCAAGTTATTTAGTTTTGCACTATTTTTTATATGTAAAATTGGGTTTTCGTCCTCTAGGTTAACAAGATGGACCTGAATGAAAATGCAGATGATGGTGACCTGTATAAGTTTTCAGTCTGGTCCACTGACCCAAGGAAGCCTAATCTAGCATATGTGTGCCAAGCTATGTCAAAAGAAAATCGTGATGAATGGGTTGCTACCATCAAAAACATTCTGCAGACTCAACGAGACTTCCTGAAAGCCATCCAGTCGCCCATTGCGTACCAAAAAGAGCTCACCAAAGAGGTGTAAGTAACTGGTATATGATATAAAAATTGTGGCAATAAAATCAAAGATCAAAGATTTGTTGTATGAGGTGTACGTTTTTTATAATATACTTTTTTGAAACAAATTCGTGAAGCAATCGATGTTTTATATTTTATGAAATAGATTTATTTAAATTTGTAGAGAGCTACAAAGTTCTGTTGCGAGTTAAAATACATGATTCTAAGCACATCCTGTAGACAGTGTGGTCGATAAGTTTTGGAATGATATGGGGGAGATAAGTATGGTATTTATTAGAAAACTATTCCAAGTAAATGCAAGTAATAATAATGATTTGCTGAAATATTAACACACTACAATGGGACATTCCTCGCAACATTGTTAGTGAAGCACTGTTTTGATGGTTTGTTAGCCTTTTAAAGGAGTTGAATCTTTCTTCTCTTGTGGAATAAGGTCTGTTGCCGAGTACGTCCTGAGAGAGTGGTGAAAACAGGGCATTATCATTGTGAAGAATAGGTGTTAACTTGCGCTAGCTTTCTCAGACGTGTTTTGGTGACATAAAAACTTGTATTTATTCCATTCGATTGTTTGTGTGAAGTTTATATTAGTTGTTTTGGCCTTCCTAAACACCAGATATAGTACGTACCTCAAAGAAAAGATTTATGTGTATCGACTTTGTCTGAAGACCTCTGCACTTTTATTTTTATTTGAGTCGGTTTAATTTTACCTTGAATATATCTGCAAATAGAGCATGTTTATTTTATTTCAAAATTTTCAGAATTTTGATCTTTTTTACCTCATGGTTTAGAGTGGTGGACTAGGCTCTACTGCCTTTTTATACATTCTCAATTGAAAGACCATTTGTTTTAATGTTTTTTGGACAGGCTAAGGAGTAAAGATGTTCTATTTAACAAGTTCAAGTGAATACATACACAACTCTAAAAGAAACTGAGCACAGGAAATTTATTGAATATCTTGAAAATTAGACAAGCATTTGTTTTCAATTGCTGATCTGTACATATTGTTCTTATTCTTTCGTTTCTTCTTCTCCTGAAATCCTGGTGAGGGAAGGTCAAAGCATTAGGAATTTGAACATTGAAGATCATGAATTTGAAAACAAACTCAGAATGTGTAAGAGAATTTAAGTGTCTGTGAGAAATCTTATGTTTTATAAGAGTGAAAATTTTTCATTGTAGTCACTAGTAAGTCATTGTAAGACAATTCTTGGCTTTCTGGCTACACTTGTTTCCAAAATAGGTTCCTTGCATTTTTGAGAAGTGCATATTTTCATATTATGTTTGCTAATAAAGTGATGGGTTAAAGCACATAAGACAAAACCAATAAGTTCTGATGCTTTGCTATGTCATATCAGGGTAAGAGGTAGTATGCCATTTATCATCATATGGCGGTTAGATTACTTTTCAGGGTGTAAGTATGTGTGGATTTGATTAATTAATACTTAACTTTTGTTTCATGTTTTTATTTGCCCATCAATAAACAGGGCAGATGTCAAATTTTCATGAAGTTAAACTCAAATATCATTTTTGATGTACATTGATAAGCATAACAGGTTAGAACTTTAGAAATGGTCTTGAGTCCATTTACTGCAGTTTTATAACTCGTTTTAGTAAAATCACTTTGTTAAACTAAGCATTTTACCACTGTGTAGATTTGTGGGTATTCTTAAGACAAAACAAATTTTTTAAAGATGATTAATTTATGCCCACATGATTTCAGGTGCAGGTGTCATATGTTTTGTCTTATGTGCTGATTAGGGCTCTGACTACCTTTTAGATTGAGATGCTATGGTTTCATGGCCTTCTTTTATTGGATATGCATTATTCTCACAAGAATCTGTGGGCTTTCCTGAATGGTGTGATGAAAGAATAAGTCTATGCCATACAGATTGTTGGTTTGGAACTGAAAGTTTGTCTCAGTGTAGTTAGTGTGTTGACCATATGTGTCCATGACGGTTCATTGGAATTTGCAATAAATTTTCAGATTGTTCAAGAAGTATAACCAAAAGTAAATAAAACCAAAAGTTTCATAAATTGGTCACTGTTACTATTTTCTCTAAAAGAGGAAAATTACTCTGAGCCAGCTTAACAGAAGAGTTGTTCAAGTCTGTTTTTGCTCAATGGATCGTTTGATTTTCATAATAAGCTTGTTTGCCTGTGTCTTATTTAAAGATAACTTATCATTTATGTACCTTGCCATGTTAAGACTAAATAATTTATCGAGGAATGAATGCTTATGCTCGTCTCCGGCAGCGTTAGATTTTGTCATGTCATTTCAAGGCTACTTAAACCAATAGAAAATTTTTGTTTTGTTCTTTTGGATATCGAAATAATTTTCAACCTGAATGATGCAGTGGCCTAGCCAGCATATATTCATAGGTGTGGTTTAAGTGACCAAGTTTTTGTATAGTGTTTTACATGCAATAATTTAATTTCTTTGCTTGATGTGTGTCACAAGGCTTTACCTTCTGGAGCAGTATTTCATGCACTTTTTCTTCTGGCTATACCACTGCTGTGATAAAATAATGTTTTTGTTTTTCATGCATCAATATATGGCAGAATATGCATCACAGGCAACACTCATTTTTGTATCTTGAAGTTTATCATTCTCAGCTGATGAAGTTAAATGTTCTTGACAACTATTCAACATTAAGAAGCAAAAAGAAGGCAAACGGAATTTTCACTAGTCCCTAAAATCTAGTCCATTTTATCTTGTATCTTGGTTAAGTTCTATTTTTTTTTTATTTTTTTTTATGGCTGTTACGGGTAAAAGTAGGGAGCAAAGAAGGTCTTTGTTCTCTTCACTTATTTTCTTTAATGTTTTGATAATGAAGAAATGCTTTTCTGTCCCTTTGCATCTTGACATTCTTACCTTGATAGTACAGCCTTTCAGCAGTGATTCATTGCAGAATGAAATTTCATTCATACTTTCTAGTCATGCTTTTGTGAGAGTAATTGGAGATGACATGTACGTACGGTTAACAATGAACTGGCTGGGTTTACAGTCAGGGAAACCAGACTGGACCCCAAGTATCTGTGCCTTTCTACAGATTTTGACCATTTATATCAAAATGCCCCTGAAATTGAGGCTATTTCTCACACAGTCCTGACCGTGCCCCTGACCCTCCAGTTTGTCCCTGGGTAGAGCAGTGCATTTTATGATTGAAAGTGAGTAAAAAAGAATTTTTGTTTTCTTGCCTTTATTACATGATTTTTATCGATCTTTTCCATAATTGTTTTGCAATTTGTTGCCTATTTTGCTTCTTTCCAATTGCTTCAGTTGTCATAAAGATTTCATGATATCAACCATGACTAGGTTATGCTATTTTGTGGTGCATTACCTTATGTGATAGGGAAACTGACTATTGTATTGTAATCTGCGACATGGCCAGTGTTATATTGACTGTGCAAAATCCTATAATGTACATAAGTATGTATGTTTGTACATAAATAAATCAAAATACAATTTTTTCATAATTGTGTGTACACTTTGTCACGAACTGTCTATTGTCTCTTCATACTGCATCAGATACAAAGTGTTAATAGAACGTCATCAACAACACAGTAAGAGAATTATTTAATTTTTCTTGTTTTTCTCTATAAGTTTCGCTATAAGTTATTAAGAGTCTCTGCTTTGTGTTGGTAGATTTGTGAATTACTGTAGGTACATTAATCTTTTTTAAGTTTTTCCCTGTTTTGTTTGGTTTACTTTGTTGGTTGATACATTTTCAACATTTTCCTCTTTCAAAACTGCTTTTGTTAAGATCCTAACATCTACATTCAGAATTCTCACTTATTGGTGGTTTCATATTTGATGTCAGGGGAAGTCCTATGTGCTCATAGCTTATAAAAGATGTGTCATTTAGCAAATTATGTGTGATTTTGTAGGACGTTTTTTCTTGTCACAGTAGTCTATTCAGAATGCATAACAGTATTCGCCTTAGGTATTGAGCTCAGATTACTCTAAACGAAGAGCTATTTATTCCAGTAGATGTTGTGTACATTTTGACAAAATCCCTTGGCTATGCTCCTGCATCAATAGACTTAAGTTGGTTTTGCTTGTTTGGTGTGTACAAGAAATGTTTTCGTTCACTGCAAGGCATTCTCTAATAGTTTTTATTTTATTTTATTTTTTTATATTTTTTTATTTTGTTATTACTACCATTATTATTGTATTCTTTAGTTCCGTTGCTGAGAATTTTTTATAATTATAATTCTGATTTGGGAAGGGTGGAGGGGCATGATGTTGACTCACCAAAGAATATCTTATGATTCAGAGTCACCCTTTCCTGTTTCAGTTTCTGTGGTTATAGTGATATGTTTTAATGAAGGCTTAACGCACTGCATGTTCTGAGTTGATGCTGTTCTGTTTTCATTTTTATTGCATTCTTTTGAAGAGACCAGTCTTATCCAAATACTACGATTAGTTTTACTTATCTTTATTGTTTTTCTTTCTTTTTCTTCTGTTTTACCACCAATACACAACGCAATATCATCTACTTCTGAAGTCCGCAGTGGAGCAACATATCGGCAAGATGTAGTAAGAGTAGCAATGTCCCAGGAAACAGTGACCACCATTCCGATGATGATTGCCTTGTTATTGAGGAGGTGCAGAATTTCTCTGATCTTCATGGCAGATGTCTTGAAGTTAATAGAGATAACAATTCTGACAAGGCAAGAACACCCAGTCCCTCAAAGATGAAGCTCCCCTTTTTTGAAGGATTTCGTAATACATTTCGGGCAAGAGCTAGGATTGAGGACGTAGAATGCTGTAATGGAGATGTGGGTCAAGCTCTCAATGTCTGTCGAAGGTGGTCAGAGACACAGTCAAACCATTTGGTAAGAAAGGAATAATTTTTTTTTTCATCCATTGCTTATCTAGTGCCTGGGTGTGTTTATTTAGTTCTACCCAAAAGCCTTGGAGGCTTCCACATTTGATTGCGGTCCTATCTTTTTGCAGATTCGCTTAGTTCTTGGGGTTCAAATAGTTTGACTGAAACAATTTTCAGTATACATGAATTTTTATTGCTTTTGTCTTATTATTTCTTTTTTCTTTTTCTTCGCTTCTTCCTCTTGTTACTGCTAATAGAGTCCCAATCAACATAATGTGGAGCCTCTAATGTGTAGTTAGTTTTAAGCATGTTTTTGCATGTTTTGCATGTTGGCTTCAAAAGATAAATATTTCTTATACAAGGCTTATTTCCATGCTAGCAGTAAACTTTTGACATCCCTTAGTTTGAACATTTCTCATAGAGCAGAAACAGAACAATATTTAAGGATAATATCTAATATAAAAGAAAATTTTGCAAACCCTCTCTTAACACATACTGTCACATATTTGAACTGTTTATTATTCAACTTTCCTTGGTAAGCCTTTGATTTGTAGGTTACTTTTATCAAAGTGAAATCTTGAGAAAATAATCCTCTTATTAAGACCTGCTTGGGTTAAATGCATATTTTAACTCATAAATTAGATGCAGTACTTATGTACATTTTGATGCTGATAGTCAAGAAAGTCATAGGACAAGGCAGAGACTGTTTGTTTTTCAATTTTCTGTCAATATTACAGAGCAGCACACATCAATATTAATCCTCTGCAATACTATATTAACCATGGATATGGAAGACATCCAGACAATTTTTACCATGAGAAAAGATACTTGCTTATCTGCTTGAATGCCATCAAGGAAAGAAACCTGTTCCTGTTCTGTATCTGATGAGTATCAAGGGAACAAGAGAAACATGTATTAAATCTTTATTGAAATTTCTGAACCTCCATTAGCAGCTTGCTAACCACATTAAAGTAAAAGCCGAAATATTTTTTGGTTCTTCCTCTCTTCTTGCATGCAGTTAATTAGAGACAAAGACGTTTTTAAGAAAGAAAGTGAACATCACTGGAAGAGAATTTATTTATGGGTAAGTGTGGTTTTATTTTTCCATTCTTAAAAATGTCTATGTCTGGAACTGTATCTGACATTATTCTTATTGTTGGTTTGCTTCAAATCATACCATCAAAGATGGGAAATTAGTATCTGAAAGATGCAATAATTCTTGGCTAGTTTTTGCATTCAGGTATTTACGTTTGCATAGAAGATTACATGTCTTGAATTTTTATTGCTTTGCTTCCTGTTTTGTGACGCTGTTTTGCATCAATTGTGTGTCAAAGTATGTTCAAAATAAATTTTTTTTAATAACTAAGCTTAATTTTTAGCAACTAACTGTACATAGTAGCTATTCAGTTTGAAGGTTTATGCATGAAAGTACGAGGAAAGGAAAAAGGAGACAGATTTGGGCCCATTCAAATCATTTCATTCTATCTTAGACGAGTGTAGGTAGCTTGCCATTCTCTGAGTCTCAAGTTGATATTTAGCACTAAAATCTATTTGCTTTCTTTTCTATCACTATGAGATGGTAACTCGTGAAAGTTAAGTCTGATGAACTATTATTTTTGAGGCATTATTATCTGACTGGTTTTTACAGCCATCCCTTTCCTTCCCCCAAAGAAAACTATTTTATTTTAAATTATTGCAGGATTCTAATGGATGGAAAGTTGCTTGTGTAGTATCAGATTGGCAAGCTTTGGACGGTGGACAACTCTCTCTACGACGTGGTGAGAGAGTGCGAATTTTGCAGCATATGAAAGGTGGATTTCTTGTCCACAAGATCAGAAATTCCTCATCTGCAGGGGAGCACTCACCAGAAGAAGAGGGATGGGTTCCTTCTCATTCTCTTGCTTTTTCAAGCATGGTATGTATTCACTTTCTTAGCATTGCTTTGCGGATTATTTTCACATCTCCTTTGAAATGTATTCCTCTCTCCAGACAAGCGTTTCCAATGGAACCACAAGAAAACCATGGTCATTCAAATTTCGGAAGCCGAGTTTTAATTCAGGCAATGTAGCTGGTTTAAGGAGAAAAGTTGATCGTTTGACACTCGACAATACAGTTCCATCAGACTTCGTAGATTGCAATAATGATGATGATGATGGCAGTACTATCAGTTCAATGTGCCCTTTGCCAAGACTAGAAATTTTTTCCAAATTGGTAGATACAGTTGCACTCATTGGAAGTCAGGCGGAGCTTAAGTGCCAAGTTCGTATTCCCAGTCATCTCGGTAAGATTCTTCCTTGTTTTATGGTTTTTTTAAAAATGTCTGTTTAATATGCATGTAGTTCCACTAGTTGGGACCAGTACAGGATTTCACTCTATGATCATGATTATCTCAGGTGTGCAAGATATCAATATTATTTGGAAAAGGAGTGTTGGGGATGATAATCATCTTAGTCATAATGTTGTTTGTGAAGGGAGATACTCTTGCAAATTTAGTGATCAGGGATTGGCCACTTTGAACATCAGTGAATGCTGCTCCTCTGATGCTGGATTTTATTCTTGTACACTATGTGTAATAAATCAGGCAAGCTCATCAATAACTACTTCTGCTCACCTAACAATAATTGGTAAGACTTCATTTGTTTTAGTGTTGCATTTTTGCAGAGCATAAGGACAACTTTTTAAGATAAAAGGGTTTTTTTATCGATAGGACACCTGCATCCTTTTGCTTGGATACATTATCAATGATTCATTACATTTTTGCAGCTCATTGTATTGGAAAACCCAGAGCTCAGGCTCTGTCGCCAACAAGTGCATTGATTGTTTGGGATGGAGACCCAAATGCACGATACACATTGCAGTACAAAAAATTTGTTGTGAACTCTGAAAGTCATTCAGATGACTGGACTACTACATCAGGAAATACTCAAACTGTTCTTGGGCTCTCCCATTGTGTTGACGGGCTTAGCGCAGGAGAAACATATACATTCAGAGTATCGAATGGTACTCCATCTGCTTCTGTTTCACTTCCCTTCTCCTCGGCTTCAGAAGAGTATCAGTCCTCGAGGTCAGTTGTGAGTCAAGCAACTCTGTAGTTTATCCGTTATGAAAATCTAAACAGTTCCATGTTTTCATGCAGATGGCAAGTGGAACAATTTGGAAGAAGGTATATAGAGAAAGAAGTACTTGGTCGAGGACGTTACTCTGTTGTGAAGAAAGCTCAAGATCGTGGAACAGGGCAACTTGTGGCTGCTAAGCAAGTTTCACGAATGCGTCAAGCACAGGATGTAACTCAAGCAGAGTATTCTGTTATGCTAGGATTGCAACATCCAAGTATAGTCCGGGCTTTTGCCTTGTTTGAATCATCACCTTTCCCAGAAACAGACACCATAATTTTGGAACTGTGAGTTTAAATGTTATAGTCACGACCTTCTCCTGTCATTTTAAGAGTTTGAAATATTTTTCTTGTATTTATTTGCTTTACTTCGCAGAGTTTGTGGACCGATGCTTTTAGCACATGTTTGTCAGCAGAAAACTGTGACTGAAAAGATAATTAGCTTCTATATGTGGCAATTGCTCTCTGCTCTGGACTACCTCCACAGGAAAGGAGTTGTTCACTTTGATGTCAGGGTATGTAAATGTATACTGTATTGCTGTATTTTATTCATGTGAAGAACCCTACAGAACTTATCAAGAAGTGATTTTGTAATTGCAGCCAGAAAATATCCTTGTTGATATATCTAGTATGGATCCGGTATTGAAATTGGTTGATCTGGGTGATTGCGTACATCATCGGCATTTTAGAGAAATTCCACCTCCTGCAAACGTGGAATTTGCAGCACCAGAATGTGTCCTTGGACAACCAGCAGGCCCTCCCTCTGATCTATGGGGAGCAGCTGTTTTCCTCTATGTCTTTCTAAGGTAAACTTAGCACTGAATCTGATTTTACACACACTCTTTGTACTGCTCAAAATATAACAGTTGACTTTAATCAACCTCTTTCCTCACAATTCAGTGGACTCTCACCATTTCTTGATGAAAGTATTGAAGAAACAACAGCAAATGTCTTAAAGTGTGACTATTCATTTCCTGATGAGTTCTTTGAATCTGTGTCATCTGAAGCAAAGTCTTTGATAAACAAGATTCTGATTATTCAACCAACTCATCGAATTACTGCACATGATGCTATGAACTGCTCTTGGTTTCAAATGGTAAGTGTTTTGAAAGTCTATTTTGTTGACACAGAAACATAAGTTCTCATTATCATGACATTTGTACAGTAGTTAAAAATTCCTCATGTTTTGCAGGATTTGGGATTGCAGTGCACAATTTCAACTAGTCGTTTATCATTATTTGTGGATAGAAGGCAACCTTTATGCCAGGCTGTATCCACATAAGTTGCAACGGTTAATAAAGGGCCTTATTCCCAAGTGTGATTATTTTAGGGCGAGACATTATTAACATGGTACATTCCTGTCCTTTAAATGTCTTATTTTTGAAAATCTGTCTTAACGTAACTTGAAAGGAAAGTCATATCTGGTTATTTCTGAGAATGTTTTCTTAACATGCCCATTGTGTCAAAAATTTCATCTCGCTTTCTTAGTAGATTGCTATTTATGTTATGCGTTATTAGTTCCGGTGTTCAAGGCTTTTAGCTTTTATCCTTGAAGCCAGTGCGCACAGCAGGTTTTGAATTTTAGATCTGACATTCTTTGTGGAGAACTCCCATTTTCCATCGTATGTATTCAGCTTGCTCATTGTACAAAAAGTACTATAACTTTCCTTTATAGACTGAAGATGAGCAATGAGCAGCTTGATAATACTGTTACCAGAGAATATTCTTAAAGTGTGGTGAGATGAAAATTTAAATTTATTTTTTGTGATATATAATGTATAAGATTTTTTAAATGTTTTTGTATACTTGCTGTAATTTTAATGTACATATGTGACAATGTGATTGGCATTTCTCAAAACCACTGCAAAAAATAAGATTGCAACTCAAGAATTTCAGTATAATTTTTTGTAAATTATTTAGGTCTGACTTGATCTGATTTTGCTAAAACCAAAGTCTTTTCTTTTGTCATTATTTGTCTGTGATTCGTTTATATAAGCACATTATTGTAAGAATTTTATTTTTGAAATTTATATTTTAAAAAAATGACTGAAAAAGCAAAAAGGCTTTTGCTTTATCTTCCACCTCACGATTACACTTTCTGCTACGTGGCTAAGTGGTATTTTGTTTTCGAGCTATCTTGAATTACTTTCAGAACTTTATCTTTGTATGAAGTTCCAAAATCTTATGTGTGTCTCGTTGGCTGAGTGGCTAGCGGAGTCGTTTTTCGGGACCAGACGTTCAGAGTTCGAGCCCCCTCCATTTGCAAATTTTCGATGTTTCTGACTATGAAAGTTGCTACACAGAGAAAAATTTGATATTAGAGTTCTCAAAGCCGAAAATTTCAACGGTTTTCTCGAATTCCTAACCGTTTTCGAGATATAGGTCTTATGCACGAGCGCTAGCGTTCAGTTGTTTGGCCGCCATGTTTGTGTACCACGCAGCACAGGGTCTTATGGAGGAACGTGGTTTTCGAATTTTTAAAATACGAAAGAAGTGACCTACATTCGTGAAAT
>CABIKL010000997.1:0-17533 GCA_902196195.1 Aptinothrips rufus | reverse complement strand
TAAAAAAAAAAAAAAAAAGATCTAGAAATTTTCACTTTTATAAAGTAAATGTAAAAAAAAAAGAGCTCTGCAAAATCCCTAAGTGAAAATGAAACGAATCACTAAGAAGTTGATCCCAATCATTATTGAGCTTCAGTTTCAACACAGAAATGCACAGCACATGCACGTGGCATGGCTAAAAATACTCAAAGAGATTTCAAGAAAACAAGTACAACAAGAATTACAAGGTTAAGACACTGTATCCTGAATGCAGCTCAAGAAATTAATTTAATGTAGGATCAACAGCTGCAATAATTTTAGCACAACATGAACAGTTTCCAGGGGAAAACACATATTCAAAGCAAAACAGAAAATACTTGGTAAGTTAAATAACAATAAAATGGACTAGGAAAAAAGCAGATACCACTCTCCAGAACTGCATAACCAATTTTTCTTCTTTCTATCAATGAGAAATAAATTAATTCCGTCACCAAATAGGTAATTAATTTTTATGATTATCACTGAATCAGAAATCATTGAAGTCAAAAAGAGCGGCCATAAATGGCAAATGAATTTGAGAAACCCGGATTTAAATCCACAAATCCAAGCCGGCTGTACATTTCCAATGAGAATTGGTCACCTGATTGAATAGCAGTATGAACACCAAAACATCCTGAAAGAATCAAAAGAAGACTTTGAAAACTCCAAATTGTAATAATGCATTTCACAACTTCACAAAGACAGAGAAGAACAAGCTAACAACCATTTGGTAGCATGAAAATGAACTCACCATTGGCCCGAAGAGCAGCGAGCATGCAGATCACAAGCCTTTTCAAAACAGATTGATCTTGAACTGTGGGAAGAATGGCGCAGCTTATTACAGCTGGATGAGATGATAGAGTCTGGTCTGGCACCTCCAGATCATAAGAATGGAACCATCTGATCAAATCCTGTTAAAATTTCATTACAATGTAGACACACGTTTCATAAATTTCTACACTAACATTTGGAATTAGGTCAATGCGCTTCACTTCGGAGGCTTGAGATGAGCCAAAAGATAATTTGTAAAACAGAGCATTAGATACTATACAGTAACTTCAACATTCAGTTAATAAACTTACTTGTTGGATGGTTGAATGACTGAAAGGGCTGTCTGGGAGTGCATATTTCTCCCGCATAGATGGTATGAAATCAGACTTCATTCTGGTGTGAAATTGTCTAGCATTCAATGAGGCTAAAGCATAGCCTGTAACCTCTACATCATCTTCTATAACCAGACATACTAACTGTTCAGTATCCATGAGACAACCAAGGAACCTAAAACATGAAACATTTTTGATAAATGATTGTTAATAAATGCTTAGGACAGGTCATAACATTGTTTTAATCCAATTAAGAAATTAAATAAGACTATTTTGGTATTTTAGGTTTTGACTGGAGAACTGCCACAGTCTTTAGCGAATTAACGGAGATTTTAGTTTATTCATGTTGTACCAGTGCCAAAGATATTTTTCAAAATCACATTTGGATCAGTTTCATCAACAAAAGTTTTGATGGGAGCACAGTAGTATAAAATGAAACACAAGCATAAAGGTTTTAAGAAAATCTGCACATCTACGTACCTATCAGCAATCAGGTCAGGGTATTGGTCAGGATTAGAAGAGGAGGAAGAATAAGCTGAGTGACAAATTGATTTGATGCAATGTTGATCAGCCATTAGGGTAGCGGGACGAACATCATACATCTTATTACTTGGTACTTCAGGTACTTTATAGACAAACAAGTCCGTTCCAGAATCAACAGGTAGCAATCTCTGTAAAATAGATTTAATTAGTGGTCACCTATATACTAATACAGAAAATTACTGTTTCTTTAATAGAAAATCTTAGTAGAATAATCATGTATAGAAACCTGTAAGTCTGCAATAAGGCCTCCACGGAATACCCACGGTTCATGTTCCCCACTCATAAATGTTTCCTTCCAACCTTTCGAAAACCCTAAATGTAAAATAAAATAAAAAATATAAACAAAATTGCATCATTGAATGTAGTAACATGGGCAAGAAGACAATATTCATCAGAATGAACGTTACAGGTAGGGTTTCTTACATGTAAAGTTGCCTAGGGTGAAATTTCCTATCATGTGGGAGAAATTTCCACAACCTGGAACAAAGCAAATTCATCACAAGACATTCTCAAGTATTCAACCATGTTACTGGGAAAATTTTTGAACAGCTATTGTTCAAAAGATGAAAAGAAGTATTGTATTTCATGATACTCCAAGCTAATACTACAGTACATACCAAGCCACTTCACAAATGAATTCAGAACAGAAATAATACCACGGATGTCCCAAATGTAAGGGTATAGCTCGTGCAGTAGCTCTCTGTTTGGGCAGTTAGTCAACCTTCTAAATAACTGATTGACAGCCTTGGTCATGTCATCAAGCTTTGTGGCACGATCATACCATTCCTGTATCTATGTAGCAAATATCACAATTTAATCAGGGGTATGTAAAAGAAAGTAAGATTTGAAAACATAATAAAAGAAAAAACCTACCTCAGGGTCTTTCATAGCTCTCTCGGCATCATCTGTGCTACACCCATTGCTAGCATGACTATTGCAAACCACATGCGCATGTGTCTTCAACCAATTGAAGTCATGTAAAATTTGTGTGCCAGCTCCACCGTGTTCGAAAGGAAGATAAAACAGATCACAGAGGAGAGCTACATCATTAACGGTCATAGTATCTTTATCATGCCTGCAGAAAAATTTCCATTAGTGCAAATACACAAAAATGCATAGAAAAATGGATCTCATATACACAACCAGGATCTTAACCACAACTTAAGTAATTTCTTACATTGGCACTATGTCTCCAGAATTACTATTGTCAACTACTTCACTGTCATGATCTTGAGGTGGTTCGACCACCATGTTGTTTGAGGTTGTCTCTAAGTTTGTGGTGAAATCAGCAGTATCAACTTGCATAGCAGAACTGTTTCCATTACCAACAGCAGCAACCTGAAAAATTGCTTTGTAGTATGGTAAACTTGATAGCAAACTTGATAAGAACAAAATAAGCAATGATAATAAACGTGATCCAAGTTCTTAAATACTAGAGATAGTTTTCCATAGAGGTTTTATTTTTCCAGCAGGTGAGAACACAGGACACATGGGTAAAAAATGAGTTAAATATTTTGTGTGACTTACCACACTGCTAGAACCATTTTCTGCCATAGCAACATCTTCTGTGGATGGGTCTTCTGTCTTATCTAAGGGTGCTGGATTGCAGTCCATAGGTTCACATCCACTATTAGAAGGTAGTGGAAGTGGCAAAGGTAATGGAATTGGCACAGCTGGCACAGAAGACAAACTAACAGACAAAGAAAGAGGAAGGGGTGTGGACAGAGAAGGAAGAGCTATGATTTTACTCTCCGATGCAAGGGAATTCATAACTGGTGCAGTTATGGGTGCAACTGGTAAATTATCAGTAGCATTTGAAACCTAGAAAAGAGAACATGGCATCAACCATTTATTAGGGAAATTAAAATAAATTATGTAAGGTGAATGAGTTATTGGTATCACAAAGACAACGGGGAAAATGGAGGACACATCAGACTGCAGCAGTGCAACAAATAACAACATGGAATCTACTCACTGTGCTGCAGACCTCAGCCAGAGCTTCCAGTTGGTTGGTGTTTGGAGGATTTGATGAGGGAGCCCCCATTAGATTGACATGTGCAGCAAAAGGCATTGTTGACGGTATTAGCTGGGATGAAGAGATGGTTTGTGTGATAGGTGACGAATTGGAGGCAGTGGTGGTAGTAGTGGTGAGACTCATACAAGTATTAATAGATGGCAGGATGGGCACGGGTATAGGCACAGGTATAACCGGTTGAGGCTTAATAATAGGGCCCCAAGCCTGCTTGGCACGAGAAAACTCTGGGAGCCAGTCATTAATAGCATTTCTTAACGCTCGTCTTGGATGGTACATGTTGGGAGTTAGATTTGAAGGTATGTCTTCACAAGTGCCTCCATCCTCAGTTTCTGTTTCCAATTTGATGTCAGCTGACACTGAGTCATCTGCAAGGCACAAAACAACATTTTCAAGCCACGGTAAAACAAGTTTTGATGGCAGATGTTCTCAAGTGGAAACTGTTATCTTTATTCCAGAAATAATAAACCCTAGAGGGTTGGTTAAGTTCAACCTTGGATCTCAGCTATTGCAACCCAACCCAATGTGACTGGTCAGAGAAGAGAGAACTACACCACCCAATAGTTTTGCTGGGTTGTGTTCAGCCATGAACCAGAACAGATTCACCACTACTGCCTTACTTTATTCTTTTAAATACTTACTCAAGCTTAGGTCTCTTTTTCCATCAAGATTGCATCTACTCCATTGTGCCAAAGTATGAATGCCTACAAAGTTAGCTCCATATTCACAATTAGGGTTTGTCATAACTCCTCTCAGCTTTGATGTAAACTGAGGTGATCTCCATGAATAAGGACCTAAAAACACCCTTTTCTGGTCATAGTCATTGGCATGAAGATTATCCCACAGGACAGGAGGTCTTCTCATAACTTCAGTAATTTCTTCAATCGATTCAAGAGACATCACCCTCGAAACCACTTTTGGACCTAAAAGGTAGGCAAAGGTAAGTTAAAACAAAGCGCAAACAATTTGAAAACGGAATTAAATGCGAATAAACATTACCTGTCCACATAATATCAATTTCAGGAAGAAGCTTTGACCCAAGAGTATTTAAATATTCTGAACTGCTCACATTTGGAACAGCTCGAGCAGCGCAGTACTCAGTTGGGCAAACCATAAAGCGAGGCTGACTTAAGTGTTGGTAAACTTCATTACTAACAGAAACCTAAAATTATAGGAAACAGTAATCAAGGAGAGAATTCCAATACCATACAACCAAGCTTACACTCCTTTTAAAATAACTAAAATCTTAGGTTTTTGACTTTTTGACTGATGCAATGAAACTTACTTGAGCATGAGCAAAGGACTGAAAGACTTCCTTATCTGCACCTGACATTTCTGGCTCAATATCATCGAACAGCAAAGCAAAAGCTGAACAGCCGAACTGCGACACCTGATCAAGCTTTCTCTTGATGGCTGAAACCTATAATTGATATTTCAGGGAAAATACACAATGAATGCCTATTCAGTCCACCCAAAATGTAAAAAAAATAAAAACACAGAAGAAGAAAAAGGCAAGGTTTTTCAATTTTTACCTCTTTAGCACTTGAATATGTGATATCCAGACCTGGTGAGAGAGCATAATAAAAGGTAATCCCATTCTCTTTGGCAGCAGTGATTAGGCCTGTTAAATGTTCTGCTTCCTCTACAGTATACAGTTCTCGCCAATAGGCTCGGTGTTTGTAGTCATCTTTTGGAGCATATACATAAGAATCCATACCCCATTTTTTCAGCCTTCACAAAAGAAAGACAACAATATTAGTTATTCTGATTTAACGCTCGATAAGAAGAGGACGAAATAAAAGTAGCGTAAAATGAATAGATGCGAGTGAACTGAATAAATGTTCGTTACATCTATGAAACAATGAAAAAATTACAACAAATGTGGATAAAATTAAAAGGAACATATAGGATGTGAGACTTGAAATGAAAAAAAGGTAAAATGAAGTTACTAAACAAATGACCAGGAGCAATATTACTTTTTCCCCAAAGGAAAATTGCGCACAAATAAGGCATGAGCTTTACATACGAAATAGTAAGTACAACATACTTCTGAAACAAATCTTTCCGCTGCTCTGTAGTCCATGGTCTCCCATAAAAACCTGAAATTTAAAGAAACTTTATTAGAAACGAGTAAGGTTGCAAAACTGCAACAAAATCAACAATACAAATGTTCAAAACTGCACAACACACTTGATAGATTTTTATACAAATGGAAGTAAATATACATGGAAAGAGAAATACATTTTTCGAAATTCCTGATTTTCAAAATTAAGGGGGAAAATGCAAGTAACAAATACACTGTTTTTGGTTCCGAATGGCCTCTGGGTTTGAAACAAATATTGACAAGTTCAGCAAGGTTAGGAGTCAGGAAGAAGTTACGAGCCTGATGAAAAGGAGTGAGTTCTACGATAAAGACCTCAAATAATTTAACCAGAAATGTGTTCAGTTATTTTTGAGTTCAGTATTGTCCTTCTAACTAGAAACAAAGTATCCAAACTCTACAGCTACGATGAAATGCCCTCGTATATGGCAATGGTTTACCTTCAACGACTCCACAGGTAAAATTTGGACTCCTAGTAATCACGTTATCATCACTAGCTTTATCCGCCATACTAATAGTACCAATAAATATAAAAGTTTTTGTAATCAAGGTATTATTACGTTTGAATGAACGGCTCGACAGCGTCAACAGTCTGAGCTGAGCTAAAAACGAAAGCCGCTGAAAGATCCGAGATCCGCGTCCCGATGGGACTCCATGGAGGTGGGAGGGGGCGAGCGACTATGATATCTATCGATTCATATTAGCTTTGCATTTTTCAGCTGGTTCTGGTTCCTGATGTGAGACTGCCAAAACGAAAACCTAGAAACTTGTACAACATAATCTGCCTCAAATCTACTTGTCAACAAGTTGTTTGATTTTAAGAGTTACCGTACAATTACCTTAGAAGTAGTTTCAGGGAAAGTATTTTTTGCTCTTAAGCAATATGGTTAGACTTACTCCTTTTGTTTTGACCCAAGTCAAGCGTGTTTACAGAAAGGTAAATTATCCATGCATCTTATTTCATTGTTATTCATTTAATTATTTTTTTTAAAACCTTATGTTGATAGAGCTATATTACTGTCGAGTCGGGTCATCATACTAACATATGGTTTAAATAAAATAATGTCACACCTTCGTGTGAAAGGAGGACGACTTCCTTCCGTTGATTGTACAGTATATTGTGAAATTTTCTAATTTAGCATAATTTTAGCAAAACCGTCATTTTCATTCCTTGCATGAATATTTTTGAATCATAACCAAAGTAGATTATAATGATGTATATGAAATCTGAGTTTAATGAAGCACTCTCACAACATTGACTTCCCTCCCTTTCCAGAAACTTCGAGGAACGTTCCTTGATAAAATTCATGTAAATGTTCAGGCTGGTTCTGGAGGAATGGGTAATCCGAAGTATGGTGGTATTGGAGGAAAAGGTGGCGACGTTTTCATGGAAGCAACGACAGGTAAATGTATAAGCCCTTCACTAGGTTTTGAGACTTAGAAATTATCCATCTACTAGAGTTACTCAAAATACAAATATCAAATATTTTTGTTCCTACTAGCTAAGGACTTGTCTTTGGTATCAATGCGATATCCTGAAAGACGTATTAAAGCTGGAAATGGAGGCAATAGTGTAGCAAAGCAGTTATTGGGCACACGTGGAAATGATGTGACTGTCATGGTGCCATGTGGTGTCAAAGCTATTACAGATGACAAACTCATTAAAGGTAAGCTCTTTCACCTTTACGTCTGTAACTATAGAGGGGAGCATCATTTTCTTACTTCAAACATTTATACTTAAATGTGCAGGGGCGCTTTGGTTTTTTGCATCCCCTAATAATTTGAAAACACAATTCTTTTGCAGGAGAAGTTAATACCACGGGTGAAAAAGTTATCATAGCTAAAGGAGGAATTGGAGGGAATTCTTCCACAAACTTTTGTGGAGTGAGAGGACAAAAGTTAAATTTGACATTTGAGTTGTCACTTATTGCTGATGTTGGTTTGGTGGGTTTCCCTAATGCTGGCAAATCCACTCTACTGAAGGCTTGTTCGAATGCAAAACCAAGAATAGCAGCTTATCCATGTAAGTTGAGATCCGGTTGAGATGCATTTTAGATTACAAAAAAAATCATGTCAAAAATATTTGTTTGTGTTCTTGATAAAAAATAAAGTTTACCAGGTCATATTGATTTTGTGTTTTAGTTACAACTGTGAGGCCAAATATAGGCATCTTAGAATATGAAGACTTTAGAAAGATCACCATGGCTGACCTTCCAGGATTAATTGAAGGTGCTCATGCCAATTATGGTATGGGTCACAAATTTCTCCGGCACATTGGTCGAACCAAACTAGTCCTGATGATCATTGATGTTTGTGGTTTTCAGTTAAGCCTTCGGCATCCTAAGAGATCTGCTTTTGAAACAATTATCCTCCTCAACAAGGTAATTTTTTTTTGTTTTAATTAAAATTGAAATTTTTGGCCTTGATGAACTTGAACCTTACTGTCAAATTATTTCATAGGAACTTGAGCTGTATGATCCGGAGTATTTGGATAAACCAATGACTTTAATAGTCAATAAAATGGACATGCCTGGCGCAGCTGATGTTTTAGCCGAAATTAAGGATAAGTTGTTACATATAAATGGTAAGTCTGTTTCCTGTGCAGGTGTGTTGCTGTCTTTCAGTCTGACCTGCTTTACATGAGATCTTTTCTCTCTGTTTTCAGACGTTTCTAAAGACTTGCCCGATTTTATGAAGTGCGAAAAACCAATTAACTTTCAAGACATAATTGCAGTATCAGCCAAAGGTGGTGTGCAAGAGATACAGACTGTGAAGAGTTACATTCGATCTTCTTTGGACAGACTTGCGGAATCAGCAAGAAGTGATATCCTTCAAAAAGAGATTGAAGAAAAGCTGCTAAAAATGAAAGAAAAGGCCACAGAATCAGGCCCTGTCCTTATTTAGAAATAAGAATGGCTTTTCATGTTAATAAATATTTTTTAATCTGTTATGCATTGTCTCTTTTTTTTCTCTTTTTTTATTTTTTTGCTATATATTTTTGGTGAATTCAGAGAATTACTTTTAAATGCAACTGTGGATCATTGTGCTTATCATAACAAAGCTGAAGAAAGGCTATTTTAAAACTGGGAGGCAGTTTTAATAAGCCTTGATAGGTATGGGATAAGTGGTATACAATAATAAGACATTAACAATTTATCGCCATATGTTTCTATTGAGCTCTCTAGAATGCCAAAATACTTGGCTCCAACTTTATCCAGAGGAAAATTTACTTTCCAATTTTTTTTATGTTAATACAAAAATGTTTTGCTAAGATTTGGTTGATCTGATTTCTGTGCAGAACAGTTGGGTACGGTTTCATACAAGAAAAACTAAGGGAACATCAAATTTTGATAAGTGGCAACACAGATTAAGTTTGACAAGATTTGGATATCTTGAATTGACCAACATGGACAAAACACTTAGTTTCTACAAAGCCACATCAACATCAATACATCAAAACTTCCCGCACCATTTATAAACACACTTAATCAACCATTGCATTCTCTTAAATCTGTGAAAATTAGACTGCACCTGTGTGCTATTCTTTCAAAGAACGTAGCAACAACACAGAGTGGATAAAAATTAAAGAAGAAACAACCAAGGCATTAATTCATAACTCACAAACAATGGCCAATATGCAGAAGCAGAACATTTCGGTTTTTTTTTTTTCTTTTAGAAATGAACACAAAGTGAACAGGAACTGAGATAATTTTGAAGCCAGTACCATATGCATGATTTTGAGCAAACTTTAAATCTAAAAAGTGTGCTTTGCCAAAATCATCTAACATTGGTTAAAGGACAAAACAGACCAACATGTAATTGTGCTGACGATTAAAAAATAATTTCCTCTTTGATATAAATTAGCAACCAAAGAAGGAACAAAGAGAAGTGGGACAAGTATGCTGCAAAAATAATTTGGATTCACATATTAAGGGTGGCTTGATTCCTGTACTTAATGCTAGCTAAGTTGTCTGAAACAGTAGAAGTTGCTTTTCTTTTGAAATTTATAAGTGATGACCTTTATTTTCCTTTTTAGTATTCCTCACTATGCTTCATACACTTAAAATTCAGGTTATTCCGAAGTGCCAATGCGCCCAGATGTTCCCTAATGATGAAACCATGAAAGAAAAAAGACTTCGTATGGAATGACATTCAAATATCCTAGCGTTAAAGAAGTAGGCGAGCTCTTCAACAAGAAAATGTGGGTGTTAACTTTTGTGATGCACTACTTCAGAAGTAAATATTCTATTTAGTACAATCAATGACAACACTCAATAATATCCCACTGATCAAATAGTGTTGTATGTAAACAACATTAATTAAATTAAATCTGGAGCCTCTCTGCCTGAATTGGGACAATGGCAGTGTATTTGCTTAAACAAATAACATTCTTGACACTTTCTGTTGTAACACACTGACTCCAAAAGACTTTTCTCATGGCTGTGTTTTGACTTGTTATGTGCTGGATGTTTCAGAAAAATTAAGATAAAGTACAAATAAATTATCAGTGTCCAAGAAAATCATTCAATAACCAGAAAAGCAATCACCCACTTGAACTTTTGCTGTTGCAGTTTCTCCAACAGATCAGCCAGAGGCCAGAGGAAATTGCCTCAACTCTTACACTAGATGGCAGTTCAATAAGATTATTATTTTTATTAATTTTTTTGGAGAAATTTCTTTCTGGTTATTATTTATAAAAAGCTAACTTGTTGTTGCTGAAGAGAAGAGATGAGCCAAGTTTAATGCCAACCACTATGATGAAACTCAAATGGTTTGGACTGTCTGATGAGAAGAAAACAATATAACCCAATTTCATATCCTCCCACTAGTTATTAATTTTATAATTTTACTTTTCTAGACAGATATTTGACATATCAGCCAAATGAAATGTTTGCATTTCAATTTCAATAACCAATTTTATGTGATCGAACTGTTCAACTTTCATGATCTTGTGAACATCCATCATACTTACAATCAAAGGTACTACAAAAAGTAAATGCAAACTGAATTTTAGAGGCAGTTAAAGCAAACCTGACTGAATTTAAAATACATAACTAACAATAAAAGTAATAATACAAGGAAACCCGTTTTGAAGATGTGTTGATGTTTGGTACAGCATAAACAAGTACCACAAAAACAACTCCCAAAAAACAATCCAGAATATAAAAACAAATCCATTTATCTGCAAGCCTAATAAACACATAACTGAACAGTTGACGTCAGTGATAAAGAGCTATGAACAGTATTGTACAGCACCTCTCGGAGGTTCGTGAAGCCAGCCATCCTTACCACTCTACAGACAACCACACATATATTAAAATAAATTATCCTCCGAGCATAATTTTGTCTAGTCACAAATATCAAAACCATCTCTTCCCTTGAGCAAGCTGGAAATGCTTGATCACACCTCTCTAATTTAAAATCTTATATAATCTTACGGGCGGAATCATCACAATAAAGACTTTCACTTCACGATCCTCCTAGCCTGTCCAATATCACATCAACAATGAAATTTGTAAACGATGAAATGCTAATAGCAAACATTCTAAATAGCCATGTAGAACATCTATGTTAAGCTGCCCATAAGCTTATATCCCAAACCATTCTGCATCTACTGTGTGATACAACATACCACCTATTCACCTGTGCTGTACAATTACAATTGATCACAATTTGAGAGGAATTGAAAAAAATTAATAAAGAAGAAAGAATGAGATTTTAAGAAGAATCTCTGAGGAAAAATAAAGGCATGCATTCTTAACATATCAAACGTGCACTTCATGAAGGAAAATAAGGAAAAGAAAACCTGTCTCAATGAACAGCAGAGCAGTGGCTAGGTTCCCAACAGCCCAGGCAATATTTTTAATTTTACCATTTTTTCTTTACAATTCTGCGACATCCTGTGACATCTAGCCTAGTCTGTACAGATCCCTACCACCATAAAAATCGGCCTGCCACCTGTGCTAACCCACAAACACATTGTCAACTTCATTGCCAACAATTAATCTGACCGCCTCTTGGAGCCTCCCTTAAAATCCCTTGCCTTATTTTAACATAACTCATATCTATAAATCTGCTCATTCCACTGGATTGGCCAGCAACCCAGAATGTGCTACCCTTACAACAGAAGTAACTTGATATAGCTAAGTAGGGGTTGGAAGCAGCTTTTAGAATACTTACAACAAATACGCAATAGCATTTTCTTTTAAAGTCAATACAAATGTATTAATTACGTCCCCTCAAAAAATAAATATCCAAACCATTAAGCAACATATCTTTTTATACCTCTGAACATAAGGTAAGGCACAGAAGTCTAACATTTGTCAGAGCTTTGATGTGGATATACGGTTCTAGGAAGAAGAAAATTAGACAGCGAAAGATAGGTTTTTCAATAGTACAGGAGAGACATATTGATGATATGGATAGTTGCCCATTGTGTCAGAAACAGTGAGAAAAAGACAGCTTAATAAGGGGAGCACATTGCGTGCATTCACTTAAAAAACATATAAAACAAGAAATAAACTTTATAACTTCATTGCATTGATGGATGAAAAGTACAAAGAATAAAAAAACAAAATCAAACAAAAAATTCCAACCCCAACAAGCATCTCTAAGCAGTGTCTTCAAAAAATATCCTTCTGTGCTAAGTCCAGTGCCATAACCATCTCTTGAAATATAAACCTTTTCCGCAGTTAAACCTTTCTCCTATCAACACAGATAAACTTTGAAAATCTCCTCAAAGAGAATGTTTTCCTCTTTGTTTACAACAAACAACAAAGAAACTAAGCAATCAAAATATGTAAGTTAATTTTATCTGTTCATCTTCCTACAGTACTTAATTAAAGTAATTCTTAAACCAATCTATTAAACACAACAAGACAAAAATGATCTGTTAAATATTCTGGTAGTATGTAAATTATACATAAAAAAAAAACATTTTTTTTTCAAAATCTTTTCAAAACATCAATTGTTTACTTGAATAGCTTAATGAGAAGGGTCCACAATTAGCGCTACGCGCAAAGGATGGTCGAGACCACATAAATTTATACGAATATAATGGAGTTCAGATCCGAGCCTGTTTGACAGGCAAAGGACTCTACAAGATGTTCAACTGACTGCACCGTAGCGTACCCTTCGACACATGATGGTCACACATCCCTTCACAAAACGCACTGTATTACATACACTAATAAAATTTTGGATTTAATATATACATAATTTGTACCATACCGCATAAGTGTTATTTTACCAGAGTGGGTGACAGCACAGTACAGCAAAGCACATGCGCGAGCACAACCACTCATCCAGCAATTCAACATGGCCTTTGTGTATGTTACGTCTACAAGGTAGTCAAAATGATTCAGAATGAATGTTTGGGACCCGTGTCAAAAGGGACAAACATCTATTTCTTTTATGCATTATGTGAAATGGGTTGGCCCCATTGAGTAAGCTAAGGCATATCACAGGCTGATGTCAGTTCAAACAAAATGAAAGGAAGAACATTCAAAAACATAAAAGTACCAGCGACTTAAACAGCCTCAGCAAATTCTTTGCTGTATACTCTCACAGTAAATCCTCCAACTCTCATAATTTTACAGACGAATCAAAGCAAATATTAACAAAAAATAGACACAAAAAGAAATAAACAAAATAACTGAATGTTATGTAACATAAAAATGTTTAGAATTCCAATAACAGCCAAAACAAGATGTTGTCAACAGATTATATATTTATGTTCTATATATTAAAGATCAATGAAATAGAGAATTAATTTAGTTCACGCAGTGACTCTTATGAAGATAAAAACATATAATAACAGAAACAGGTTCCAATAATTGATTGACACCTATAAGAATTTCTTGCCTTGACTAAATTCACTTGTTCACATTACTTTGCAAATCTGAATACTATACATTTTGTTTCAAACAGCAATCATATATGGCTCAAGAGTGAACATATCAACTTTGTACCTTATATCTTTGTCTTGAAGAGTGTGTGCTAGATTCAAACACCCAGCCGACCCACCGACCCACTTCCAAACATGGAATGGCAGCATTACCACCCAGTCCAAAAGTCCGTCCAATGCAAACTTCAGTCCATTCACAATCAACTGTACGACAGCGCTTACAGTATTAGTAAGCCACATTATCTAAACAAATTACCAACGGCAGTTTAGTCTATTGTTTTTAATTCCTTTACATTATCTACTGGGTCCCCACTATCAAGTCCTGTTATCGCGTCGATGCTGTCGGCCGTCCTGGAGGGAAGTGGCATCCCGTTCAAGGGACATTATTGTGTCTAAGATGTGCAGACCTCACTTAGGCCCAGGTCCTCCATCTGTGCCACTTGACGAGGCTTTGTCACCACTTGCACCTCCCGACGCACTTCCATCCTTCATCTTGTCACAGTAATCAGCGAAGATGTCACGGAAACGGGCCCATGACTTCTCAGGGACCGTGATGGCTGTCCGGAAATTTGACTTAACCTGCAACACCAATAGCCACAAAGACCCGCGCTAAAGGATAGTACTGTACTGCTGAACACAGAGATATATGAATTTAAAGTGGAAAAAATTAATTGTAAGTTGTGATTAATTCTTACTTCTGATATACGCATGTAGATTCCTCGATTGTTTTGACCGATATCAAAGTAAAAGTTCTTGTTTTCCACACGCATGTGTCGTCCTTCTGGTAGTTCTCCTTTGAATCCTCCGTCATCAGTTCCGAACTCGTCCAAGAGATCTGTGAGAGCATCTCTGAATTCTATCATACCCTGGGCTGGGATTGCGATCTGTGAACGCGGGCCACCCCGCGTGATAGTCTGAGATACCTGTGCACACTACACAAAATTAAAAGACAATCAGTGTCACATATACCCTCTTTCAGTATTCACACTACAAGAAATACAACATAGAAAGAAAGCAATTGAAAGTATACCATCTCTTAATTCCAAAACTATATCGGAAAAAGTGAGACAGTTGACAACCATGAATTCAAAGCAAGATTCTTGCTGAAAATTGTTGGAGATGAAACTTCCGTAACAAATATTTTTCAAATTTGAAAGTTTTCAGTTAAAAAGTTACATTATGCCATAAATAAAAATTTAAAATGGACTTTTTTTTTTTTAAAGAGAGGTACCAAACCTATAATTAATCACTTTACTTCTAAGCAAAACAAAATTTGCAGACAAGACTTTAAACTCACCCTAAGGAAGCGCCCGCGCGAATTTTCTTTCAGGTCCAGATAGTAGCGGCGATTTTCTTTGATCATCATTTCTGATTTAAGCTTCCCATCCTCTGGCATTGATTCTGGATTTGGTGGTCCTAGAAAAAGTAATCCATAGATAAAGTCAAGTTTTAAGACAAATATTTGAAAGGGTAAAATGGAAATTATTATTTACCAAGAGATGCATAAAAATCACTAAATGAAGAGAGATGGTCTCTAAAGTCAGCTGCTGTAGATAAAGCCAAAAATATTTGGCTCCGCCTTCCATCAGCACCAATCTGAAATAAAAAGTAAAATAGTTACTTTACAGTGTTTTTAATCAATTTAAATCATAAAGTAAATCTTTTTTCAAAATTGTATATATTGGAATCAAAGATGATCTTCAAACTCACTTCTGCTACTTTAATAAATCGGCCTCTTCTATTCTGTTTGACATCTAAATAGAATCTCTTGGACTGGATTTGCAACATCTTTGTTGCCAGCTCCTGTTCACCCTGCTGGTTTTGACCTGGAAAACAATAACTAACATGAAAAATACATACAGTACATCATACATCTCAAGACACTTTCAAGTACTCATAGTGCGAACGTATGATAACCGTCATCCATAAAATTTCCGAAACAAAAAAAGGGAAACATGCTCGCACACCAATACAAGATCCCAGCTGTCATTCTCGACCCGATCGCTTTAAACTAAGAGGGAAGGGAAACAAAGGGGTTGGCACCACCTCGTGTTACGCCCAGGCTGCCCAGGCACTGGCAAGGGTGCAGACGCCTAAGCGTTCCTTGTCGCAGGCAACGCTTACCATCGAGAAGCTCGATCGTGAAATTCGGCAGATTGTTGTTTTGCGACTGCAAATGCATGTCCAACAGCGAGGAGCGCGCGCACAACATGGCCGCCGCCGCCAGCTGGCTGGCTGCTGGCTGGCAGGCTGAGACTGAACTTGACTTGAGAGCAGAGCAGAGCAGAGAGGAGCAAAGCAGGTGGTTGCTGTCAACGTCCGGACGGAGCCGAACGGCTGGGGTTGGAATCGGGTGGGATCGGATCGAGCCTGGCGGGGAGGAGCACAACACACCAGGAGCCCTGCCCTGCCCTGCCCTGCCCTGCCCTGCCAGCCTCCATAGGCTAGGGCTGGCTAGGGCTGTGTCTAGTTGGGCGGATCGCTGGGCGCCTAGTGTTTTAACGAGTGTTCTTTCGGCCCGAGGGGCGACTAGCGACCCGAACGAGACAAGCCGTCCACCCTGGGGCTGCCCAGCCGAGGCAGCGTCACGCGGTACAGCGCGGGGATGGATGGGTTCGCTGCCGGGGAGAGAGAGAGCGATCGTGGATGCATGCACCGCTGCACCGCAGCAGCACGGCTGGGCCTGCGTTGGGACCTGACCTGGCCGGGGGAGGGTCGCTGCAGGTCGCTGGGCTGCATATGTGGGTCAGGTGCGGGGGAGGGAGGACGCTGCGCGGCGCGGCGCGGCACGGCGAGGGTAGCCCACCCCAAGGTCACTAGTTGCTCGCAGGGGGAGGGGCGCGCCCTAGCTCCCCCTGGCCTGGCAGCCCTAGCGGCCCGCGGCCGGGCCAGGCCAGCAGGCCAGGCCGAGGGTGCAGTGGCCAGCAGCCGCCAGCAGCCGCCAGCAGCCGGTGCATGGCTGGTCCGGCTGGTCGCGGCTCGGAGCTCAGCTGAGACGTGAGACTCGCACTGGCGCCAGGTGTCATCTCAGCCCCATGTCAGGGTACTGAGTCTCATCCAGGACTCTAGATCAATATGGCCGTGGCAGTTCACTACCTGACCTTACCGAGCCCGGCTGGGGTGGCTCCCGCCCCGCCGGTCCTATCCCCACTGCGCCTGGCCGGCCTGCCCCTCCCCCACTTGAACCCGCGCAGCGCCCAGACCGAGCGCCAGCCCTGGAGACGAGGGCGCCGTGGAAGAGGTGGGGAAGTGGGCTGAAGGGCGGCCTCAGCTGACCGCATCGCGAGGAGCATGCGGGAAGCACGTCCCAGCGCGCTGCAGGCGCTGCACTCCCGTGGGATGAACGTGACGCTGCAACCCGGGCATTGGGGCATATTGATCGCTGCAGCCGACCCTCGCTGAGGGGAGCACACGGTAAAAACAACGTCTTGTTTTCCAAGGATTTTTGTACTTACTACAAGGAGAGGCGGATGATTCCTTGGAATCCAAGGCAACTGCATTGAAATTCAAGTGGCGATTCCTTGGAAACCAAGGCACTTTCCTTGAATTCCAAGGAATCATCCGCCTAACTATTAGACCCTTGGAAAACAAGACATTCTTTGTACCGTGCACATCATATGCCAACCCGCAGCACACCCAACGCCTTACCAAGGCAGGGTAGGCCGACCCGCAACACACACAACGCCTTACCAAGGCAGGGTAGGCCGACCCGCAGCACACACAACGCCTTACCAAGGCAGGGTAGGCCGACCCGCAGCACACACAACGCCTTACCAAGGCAGGGTAGGCCCACCCGCAACACACCCAACGCCTTACCAAGGCAGGGTAGG
>CABIKL010000996.1:0-17535 GCA_902196195.1 Aptinothrips rufus | reverse complement strand
AAGACCCCTGTAAGGTAGGCAACACACAACAGCAGAGCAACCAAAGAGCAACCCCTAAGACACTGGGCTAGTTACGCCCCTGTGTAACTTTACCATCGATCAATAACTGAAGGTAAACAAAGAATGCTAGCGTCAGAGTGGTAGAATAGAACACTCTGGCTAGCGTCGGTCAGTCTCACGTCGGTCAGTCGGGATCACGGCGTTTTCTTCCTTTCACAAGCCATTCCGACTGGCCGATGCCATACTGACCGATAGCGATAATTTGACGTCGGTCAGTTGGCGCCACCTCGAAATGTCTCACTGGGCCGTCGTGGGTTTCCACCGACAAGGCTTGACATATGGACCGTAGAAAGCAGAGTCAAATATATGTAATTTGCAAGCAAATTTCGTCGATTCGAAATCACTTTGCAGTCCGCAATTTCTACTACTCTTTATTCCTGAGATTCTTGTGTTGATGAGATACTGAACGTCACATTTCTACATTCTTTAACAATTTGGTGTACCTGCTTATGTCGGGGTGATGCATGTTTCATTGTTGTCCCAAACCTTTTTCTCCCACAGGAAGGAATCAAGTTTTGAAAGGGTCGCGGCGCTCACTTCCGCTACGCCAACATTATCAACGGGAATCTTATAACCGAAATGCTTATTCCTTTGCTTATGTGTATACCACGTCATCACAATCTATCTAAAAGGTTTAATTTGAGGTCGTTTATACAAAAATTTCATAGTTATTTTATCAAGGGATGTATTTTCCTTGCAGCTCTGCAACTAGAAAATGAACTGAAAAGATTGGTATTAGTGCGTAACAACGAGGCGCCTTCACCCGGCTTTTGTTTCAACTAAAACTGGTTTGGTAACTTCAGTTGGCTTGAGACGTGAAATTCCTTCATTCTTTCAAACATTGCTAACAATCTGGATCACGAAATGGATTACTACCAAGATTTCAGTACGGGGAGTGGTCCAGGCAGCGGTGAGCAACGAGGAACAGCCGGGATTCCCGGGAAGGACGACGACAAGAAGCTCTTTGTAGGTGGCCTAAGCCGGCAGACCACGGACAAGGAGCTCAAGGATTACTTTGGCAAGTTTGGAGAAATTGAAAGTGTAACCGTGAAGATTGATCAATACACCGGTCAATCACGAGGCTTTGCTTTCATCGTTTTTACCAACCCGAAGACGATTGACAAGCTACTGGCCGCCGGGGACCACTACATACAAAAACGCAAAGTTGACCCTAAGAGAGTGTCCAAAAAATCTCAACACGGCAAGATTTTTGTTGGCGGACTCACTCCTGAAATTTCTGATGATGATATCAAGGGTTATTTCTCACAATATGGCACTATTGTAGAGTTCCAGGCTCCATTCGACAAGCAGAAGAATCAACGGAAAGGTTTTTGTTTTATCACATTTGATTCTAAAGACACCATGTATAATCTATTGAAGACCCCAAAACAATTCATAAATGGTAAGGAAGTTGATGTGAAGAAGGTCCGAGCCAATCCTGACATGAGTCGAGGTGGTGGACGAATGGGCAACAGTTGGGGCCAAGGCTATGGTTCATCGGGATATGGCTACGATGGATATGGTTATAGTGGCTATGGCAATGGCTATGACTATGGTGGTGGCTATGGTTATGACGGCTACGGTGCGTCATACGATAGTCAAACTGGTTATGGAAGTTCTGGGACTGGCAAGCCACGGACTCGCCAGTTCTCTAGGCATCAACCATACTAACAAGCTGCCTGCGATTAACAGATGCTCCTTATTTTAAGCAAGGAGCAATGTTTTTTTGTTTTTTTTTTTCATTCTTATTTTGAGCAAAATAATTCATTTGGTTCTATTTATTTTTGTCACTAAAGTAGGTTATTAAGTTTTTGACGGAATGTTTTCTGTACTATCTATTAGTGATACCACTATTCATCTCTAGTTTTCTGTGTTAAGTTTCGAACAGAACTGAACAGATGTCAAGAGCTGTGACTTTTTCGCACTGTGGTCCTTGTTATCTGAAAACTGCATGTACTAAGAGACTGTTTGATGGCTTGCTCTACCGAGGCCTTCCCCTGGTGTGCTCATGTTGACTATTGTAGGTACTCTGCAAAGTGGTCACCTGCTATTAACATTTCATGAAGTTGACTATGGGCTTATTTGCCTGCATATTACTACTAGGTTTGAGTGTTGCAAATTAAAAGTAAAGAGGCAGATCTATGAATTTTTGAACATAATTTATGTTAAGCATTTCAATCAAATATCTTGCGCTAATGGGGATCGGAAAACAATGTCAACAGCTTGCTTACACAGAAATCTTTAGAGCACTATCACTTTCATTCATCGAATGTGATATCTGTCAGTGGTATTAAAAATTCTTGTTTAAGCTGTATTATATCATCTGCATAAACAAATACGATTCATTACCATTGATCTCAAATGTAGTCCATACTGATGAGATTTAACAATTCTGGCAAGAGCTTTGTACTTTCATGGATAAGTTACATATGTGGATATTTTTGCATTTTTGGCTATTGATAGTAAATTAGTCCTTACGTTATGGTTTTATTATAAATGATTTGTTTCATCAAAGACTGAAACATTGTTGTGTCTAACAGTGTTCAGTGTTATCTTAATTTGGCAGCCATGAGTAAATAATTGGCATAGTTTTGTCTCTTAGAACTGAACTTGGTGCAGTATTTAGCAGGACTGCACCGTTCATGATTTTGGGTGAGTTAACATTATATGTACTGAGTAATACACATAATACATGTAGTATAGATTATTGTGCCATTGTTTATTCTGGTTCAGATTACTTTTAGTTTAGATGAATATTGAGGCAAAATGTGTCTGATTATGGATGATTCAGACTCAATTGTTTGTGTTTGGCAATGTTATCAAGACAAAGACTTTTCACCTACTATTTGCTCCAAAAGGTCTGTTTCATATTTATGTAGGCTTATAGCATTTTATATCTTTGAATCTGAACTGAGCACACTGCTCAGCATTTCATGTGAAATGTGTTTTCTTGGGAGTAAGGTGTGGAACTGATTTCTTGTCTTGCGTAATTATTGTTCTCAGGTTTTGTTGACTCACGATGTGACTGAGATAATAAATGTTTTTGTTATTGACAAAATTTATGAAGATAAGACGTATATTCAGCCTCATCTTTGAAAAAGATTACCTTATTAGGTTTGAGGCACCAGACTAACTAGTCATTGGAGCAATAATGTTGGAAGCTCATAAAAATTTAGTTACTTTAAATTCAAGTTTAATATGCATGACTCAGGAACAAAAGAAGTCTTTCTTTAAAATATTTTGCTTACTTAAATTCAGGCTGCAAGTATCCATGATTGTAATTTGATTTAATCTCTTTTATTCTGAAAGCTTGACCGTTTTTTTATACGGATCTTTACCATCAGCTGGGAATGCTTTGAATTGTGATACCATAAGCCATCACCGGGTCCAACTTCTGCGCAATTTGAATCTCTAAATTACAAAACATTGTCCATATGTTGTGATATTTTCCTCTTTGTTCTAAAAATTTATATCTGGAAAAATAAATTACTGGGATTGGACTAAAAGAACTTTTATTTCAGAAGACCTTGTCTACAACTTTTTCATTTATGACAAATATTTTTAAATAAGTATTTATTCAATGCAAAGCAAGTCTTGAAATCAAGTCTTGTCAATAGAAAAGATATGCACTATCTGGACAAAAATTTCAATGAGAAGAAGCACTCAAGAGATCATCAATAATTAAAATGCACACACAAGATCCAAAGATGGATTGCACACCAACTAAGTACATTCAGGTAACAATTGTGCCATAAATCCTTGAGTATCATCAAGGAAGCACAAGGAAGAGGAAAACATGCATCACACCCTTAAAATAAAAATTGAAACACCAAAGTAATCGGATAGACAAAAACATTTTCACCTTGCACACCACATATTTCATCTGACAGTTCCAATGAGGGAACATTTCCTGCCAATTTACCCAAATAGACATGAAAGAAATCATTCGCTAATTTCTTGCCAATTTCCATCCCTCAACAATACTCTTACTACACTTCCCTCATATTCAATAGAAAGGGTATCACATTTAAAAGGCTTGGAATTGTCTGCCCAACCAAGCCAAGCCTCATTCACCTTTTCATCATTTCTTTCTAGCTCATCAATCAGAACATTTGACATTGATCTATTTGATGCTTCAGGGCTATTATAGCACTTTGAGGCTTTTAGGGATATCTCTTTTCCACTTAAGTTATTTTTTAACATAGTATGGGAAGATGAAGAGTTTGCCACTACATTCCAAATGTCTCCAACACAATGCACTTGCTCCACAATACCCTCACATTCAATATTAAGGTAATCAATATTGGGGAGAGTTATCTTATCTTCCCACCCATGCCACATCAGGTCTGAACAATGAACTGAACAATTTTTCAAGTTTTCTAGATCATCAGCTACTTTCACAGGAGTTTTCTTGCCAGGAGCTATTTCAAGGTGTATAGTTTTTCTCTTGTCCTTTTCAGGCGTGTGGGGGGTTTCATTTGAAGATGGTAAACCCAATTTTTCATCAGAGGCATCGGTTGGTGTATTCTCAATGGCCTCACCATCCTTTTGGGACACTGATTCTTTATCACTGCTCGATTTCATCTAAAAGAGGTAATGAAAAACAAAACAAAAAGCATATGTTAGAGCACGCAAAAATGTTGTAGCTGAAGTACATTAAATGGTTTGAAAGCACTAACCTTTCCAGGTGATACTTTATGCCACGGAGCTGGCTCTGGATCACAGCGTTGAAAATCAAACTTATATATCCTGTATCCAGCCTTTCCAACGGCTTCCCAGTATCTAACCACTTGATAAAGGCCTGCAAAGAATCCATCATATGTCTTGTTTACAATCTAATGGAAGTGGAATACAAAGGAGTAACTTGAAAAAACAACAAAAGTAGTTCATACCATCGTAACGATATCCCTTTTCAGGAGCAAACTTGCTATTGAGCTTGTAGCCTCGAATGACACGAACTGGGTTCCCTGTTTCCACATTTCGTGACAATGCCAAATTTCCTCTTTCCAATGTTTGATGCTTAGATTGTGGGGCAGTTCTCAAGTTTTTAGGATTACTTGCTGTTCCCTGAAACGAGATGAAAAAATCAGCAGAATGAGCAGAAGAAGGTTGTGATCATGACAGTAGTTTAGAAAATAACGAATATGTCTACCTTGAGATCCCGTCCTCCTTCACCAGTGTAAGTGAACGAATCTCCAAGATCCACATCATCTTCGTAACCTCCAGAGAGAGCTACAGAATAAGCACCATCAGGGCCTTTATGAATTCCAGCCACAGTAGGTCTATGGATGCCATCATAGTTACAATCTAAGCGCGTTTCCCACCATGTCCCAACTTTAACACCTGTACAACAACAACAAAAAAGCATTAAAATAAAAAGAATTCAAGCAAAAAAGTGAATAACTATTTCTGACGCAATTTTACCTTCAATAGAACCATATGTATTCGGGCGGGGAGGACGTGGAATCTTTGGAGGCCTGCGCAGATTCTGTAAAAGCTTACCCTCATCTTCTTCATCACTATCTTTGAGAGATTCATAGTCTTCAAAGTGATCTGGCTGAGGGATAAAAACAAAAGCAAGTTGTTACTTAAAACATACGGAATGGATTGAATCTAATTTGAATTCAAAACTAAGAATTTGGGCTAAAAATATTAAGACAAAATTTGACTTACATGAACTTTCAAACGTATCCTAAAAGAAGTTCGTCTCTCTACTTCAGGAGCCTTGCCCTTTGAAACATTAGACTTTTTTGCTGCCTTTGCTTCAGATTTCTTTGTTTCTTCTGGTTGTTCGTGCACAACTACAGAGGAAGAAGGCTCTGAAACCTGTAATATAAAGAATACATAAATATAAAGAAGGCAGACACATCTAATACTTTCATTACCATACACTGTTAACCACTGTGGTATGTATCAACTTGATTTCTGGAAAACCTACGACATGAATAGAAACATTTAGGAGCTGATTGATTTCGCGTGTCACGTAAAATGTATAATAAAGAAGATTACAGATGAAGTGAAATGACGAAATGACAGAACTACTCTAGTGCAGAAATTGATTTTTTTCAGTTAAAACATGAAAGAAAATGCGAACTGAATACCACCTTACCTGCTGAAGACCGTGATCCGCAAGGAACTGACGATTCTGGCCCAAATTGGCCCTGCGCATCTGTTGGTATGCTGATAACACACTCGTCATCCTCGCGTTGTTAGTTACCAGAATCCGAAAGCAAATAAAATGCAGGCACTCATAAGGTTACAACCCCAACAATGTATTATTTGTTGTTAAGCATTTTCAAAAGTTTTCGGAATCAGAGCGTCCAACAGAACACAATCGATTTACTCTTTACAACAATAATTGCTAATCTCAAAAAGTAAAAAGCAAAATTGACAGAAGTTATGTGTTTTTGTCACAGAAATATGCGAAGTTGACCAAAAAGCACAAGAGACTTCAAGGCAGCCTAAGAAAAGGGCGGGTCTTCTCTCAAGAACGCAGACAAATGATGATCTTAGTTGGTAGCACTGGTAGCAGAAGATAGATGTCAACTGGTCCATCCTCGGATGCCCTCGGATTGAAAATCTCTCCACCCCTATCCAATAAAATTCCACTAGTCCACCTCACCTTGCCTCGATAACTGTGCTATACTTCTTGAATTTGGGCTTAATTTTTCTGGGTTTTCATGTTTTGCTTGCTCTTAAAAAATTAGAATTTCAAAATACTTGTTTCAGTGGCTGCTAGCTAACTCAAACAATTCTTTTTAAAGGCTGTAAATTAAAGTTGAAAGTAGGGAAAAAAGATTCGTGCAAATAAACAAATGGGATAAATCCGGACCAATCCAAACTCTACAGAGGTACCACAGAATATCATGTACCAGGAGCTCATCATTAGTCAGAGAAACTTTGCTAAATTTTGAAGAAGCTATCTGGATTAACTCATTTGCTGTGTTCTACAGAAGTATTCAACAAATTCTTTACCTGAAAATTGAAAATATTAATCATTGGAGAATATTCTGTAATGGCTTCGGAGCAAGACAAAAATTCGATGTAATAAGACTTTATTTGACCACTTCCCAGGAACATAATTAGGACTGCTAGAATTCTACATTTTAGATGCAATTAAACTATTTGGTAGAAGCTAGATACATAGGATCTATAAAAATATCCAAAGCTTAAAACAAACAACAACCATCGGTCAATCAAGTCAAAGAAATTAAAGATTTTGTAATAAAAATGTAAAAAATACTTTTAAAGTAATGGGTATATACTCCAGACAAATAAATAAATACTGTAATGAGATTAATATCAAAGTACAATTAATGGTTAACATTTCAACACACTTAATGAATATAAAAAGTTTGATCATAATGATAGGTAATGTGCGTCTATTCAATAGAGCAGTGATGCATTAACATGTTCCAAATGACGTCTGAGAAAATTAAACCAATGCTTAGGGTCGTACAATACATGTTCAGTCATAAAATGGCTACCTGTGAGAACTGGCAAAAACAAATTTCAGCGATGAACTGGAAAATAGCCAATATCAAATTTTGTCACTTTCAACAATAAATCCTCATTCTGAGGGACAGAATATCATAATCATGGAACACAACATATTTATCCTACACACAGAACACTGTTACTATGGCATATAACATACAATTATACCTGTCAATAAGAAAATGGGAATCAGATCTCATTCATAAATACTGATGACCGTTACACAGAAACCAAATTAAAAAACAAGTTTTGGAAGATATTTTTCAAACGTTGTACTGAGCCTTTTCCGATTATTTTCAGGAGCTAACAACTACGAAAGGTGGAAAACGTCAAGTTTTTATGCAACTTTTATCTGATCAATCTTCCATTAAAGAAAAAAATAGTGAAATTTTCCATCACTAAGGAAAACAAAAATTAGTCCATCCAGCAGAGATTCCATCCCGAGTAATTTCCTCCCATCCTCCCATCAGCACGACTCCACACTAACTGAGACTGTTTGTCATCAGTATATACTGATTTCTATGAATGATAACAATAGCCATTGCAATTTTGACACATCAAAGTACACACAGTAGGAAATCCTTCAAAAACAAGTACAACTAAATCATCATTCTCATACTTAAAATGCCATGTGATTATAGAGAGGCCCCATCACATTCAGAGAAGTAAATGCAACCAAGCAATGCATTGCCTGCAACCAAGGAATGCATTTCCTGGACTGATAACAGACACTTCAATGATCTGAAGAGATAAGATAAAGTTCCAAATACAATCTAAATTTTGAGCCAAAATAATTAATAGTGGAAGATTAAGAAAATCACAAATATAACTCACACATATAAAAGAAGCAAAAGTATTTCAAAAAAGAAATTGTTTTGAAATCAATCTGAACAGCATTCCAGTCATATAAGAAACAGTCACTACTAATTGGCAAAGCTATTTCTCTGAGCACTAACAGGGATCACTTTTTCTTGCTTTTGCCCAAAGTTAGTGTGTGGTGACTTGAGCTCAATGCCTGTTGTTGGGCAATTTGCTGTTTGCGGCGATTGAATTCAATAATGTCATCCTCCAGAGTTTTGCGCAGGTCATCCAACTTGCGTTTTTCCTCTGAGTGGTCCTTTTTTAGCTTGTCAAACTTAAGGTGAAGCTGTGGGTAGAGAAAAGTAGCATTGTGAGGCATTATAAAAGCTAGAATGCATCAAAATTCTCTAATCGAGTGATTACTTACATCTTTCTCTTCATCTTTTAATTCCTGTTCCTTTTCCTTGACACGATTCACAAACATCTGTCTCATTTCATCTTCCTTCAGCTGGAGTTCTTTAACATGAGTTGAACGCTTCTGTTCAAAAGATTGTTGGAAGCTAACGGGTTTGTTGTCTGAGTCAACGTCTGTAAAGCCCATCTGAAAAAAAGATATTGAGCCAAGTGTTAAAACATATAGGTACTTTCACAGAACTATCAAGTGTTCTCATAAAACCTTCATAACAGTTTCATACCTGTTCTAGGCGTTTCTTGCGGTAGAGCTCGTAGTGTCTCATGTGTGTCTTCTCTCTCATATCTTCCATGTTAGTTCTGATCAACATCTCCCGCAGTTTTACAAAATCGCAATGACTTTCATTCTCAACTAAAATACAATTCAAAACAACGGGTATTTCAACAATCACAAAGAAAGACTAAAATCAAAAATTCAAGTGATTCATTATGAACGAACCTTGGACTGTACCCCATGGATATTGTCTTGAACGCATCATTTTGTTACCAACCCTAACAAAGTCGGTACTGCCAACAACAGCAAAGGGGACGTGAGAGTTCATTTGAGCATTAACTTCAGTAACATTTTCATCATCAGTTGGAAATTGATAAATCTGGACACCATTGTTGGATAACTCATGTACAATCTTTTCCTGCAATTAGAGAAATAGTTTGAATTCGTCTCTAAAAATTTGGTGAAAATTGTAAGCAGGCTGACATCACAAACCTTAAATTTCTGTAGCTCTGTTTTTGAAATTGTGTCCGCTTTGGCAATGATAGGAATGATGTTCACTTTGGTGTCAAGTTTTTTCATACACATCAGATCAATTGACTTCAATCTACAATAGCAAAAAATGAAACATAAAGTACCATTTCACAACAATTCTAAAATAGGATCAATATGCAGACAATATTTACCCATGTCCAGTGGGACATATAAAGTAGAGGCAAACATGTATGCGGGTATCATGAAAGGTTGACAAGGAGCGCTTAATTTTTAATTCTTCTTGAAGGTATGATTCAAACTGAGAATCAATGTAGTCAACGATTGCCTTGAAACTGTCTTCCTTATTGATCTGATCACCATAACCCACTGTATCCACAATTGTAAGCTAAAGCAGACAGAAATTTATTAAATTTAATTAAAATTCACATTTACTTGAGCGGCTTTACAAAGAACAGATAGTGAGATTCAAAATAACTTACTTTTAGTCGAACATTACTCTCTTGCAACTCATATGTGTGTGCTTTCAACTTAACCGATGGGAGGGAATGAGGGCTGGCTGATGACTCAAAGCTTGTGTTGAATAAGGAGTCCATGAGAGTGGATTTACCAAGGCCAGTTTCACCTGCAAACACAGAGGGCATTTGATAACATGCAACTCCAGACAGTAAAAAACATATCTGATACACGATTTATCTTAAGTAATTTTTTAGGACAAAACCATGAATTTTTATTTAAGATTCTAAGAACATAAGCTCTTAAAAGAGCTTACATCTTCTAATTATCTTAAAAGCTTGTGTAATTTAATGATAATACATATGAAAGCAACTTTACCAATGCACAAGATGTTGAAGATGAATCCATTTTGCACAGATTTGTTGACAAGCTGATCCGGAAGACTGTCAAACCCAACATGACCGGAGAGTTTAAGATTTCGAATGGCTGCTTCCACCTGTAAGTATATATGAAACAAAGCAAATTATTATAAATTGCACCTTATTATCAGGAGGTGAAAAATGTTCAATCTTCAAACGAATACGAACATTAATTCATATCCAAACCTATAGGAAATATGATTACAGTACATGTATCTACTTTAAAAATCAATACATTTCGGAAGAAAAACTCATTTGGTGAATTCTTTCCAAGCTACGCGACTAATGATAGGAACAAAGAATACAGAGTTTTGTGCTCATAGTCCTACTTAGACTAATAATCCCTAAGAAAATAAAATGAAAAGATTTTTTACAAATACCAGTAATACTAATAGAAGTAATGAATGAACACATCAATAAGACCTAGTGCCTCAAATACAGAGGAAAAACAGCATGCATTTGATCTATGTACTGGGACAAGTCATGAAAGAGTTGGGCAGAGGACAGGCATGTGAGCCATCGTTGTAAAGATGTAACAGGAAAAGTACTGGAAGAGAGCCAGGGAAAAAACAGGGATGCAAGCCATTCTTGTAGAAACTATATCTTTATCTATTAATTGATGCTTCAAGTGATGGGAAGGCAAAGTGTCAATCAATAATAATTTTCAAAAAAGAAAATAATTTTTGCTGCTTGTCAGCGATTGTTCAATACAATTTTAAAAAAGGTGGTGGGAAGATTTTTAGAGGTCACTTTTAACATCTGTAATAAATACAAAGGAAATTGTATGTTTCAATCATACCATCAAACACTAACAAACAATTTAATCTAGCAGCTTAGCAGTATTTCAAATGTAAATGATGCATCTACAGAAGCAATGTGCACATATTTTAAGCGAATGGTGAAAGTTTCTCTATTAAGTGGCTAAGACAACCAAAATTTTTTGTAACTTAGCCTACCTGACGTACCTTCCCGACAACTGGCTTAGTTGACGGATCTGGTAATGGTGGCTGTGAATGGGAAAGCAAGTACAAATATGCATGAAGGCATGTCTTGACAAATGGAAACTATTTATATCAAAATTAAAAACCTGAAGACCAGAGCAGTACAGAATGTTGATGAAAATGCAGTTTAGCAGCTCCTTCTTTGAGATATCACATCGATAAACAATGCATTGCTAAGGCAACTATCACACTAGGAGTCACAGCAGGGCCACTAAACTGCATAATTACCAAAATTTCCAGTGGGTGAAGTTTGATTAGTAATGGAACGTCATCACTGTGCTCACAAGGTTGTAGATATTTCTCAACTTCCATACACTTTTCGGACCATTATTGCATCGAAAACTAAAAGGTGAAACGTTCGATCTCAGGTTTTGAGACCTTGTTACAGAATTAATAAAAAAAAAAAAAAGCTTAGTAAAATATATACAGCCCTGGGTATGTTTTAGTGTTAGCATGTACAGGATACTCGCAGCTGACAATATCAGCGCATTTACATTGCAATTCCATAGTGGTGTGGACAGAACATGGACCTATACTGTGTCAATAGCTTTTAACCCAAATATTTAACAGAATAGTTTTCAAAAGTAACAAAAATTGTGAAAGGAATGAGGTTCAGACGCCTCACCACAAGAGGTTATGTAATATGAAGAATCTGGAGCTTCCGTAACTCTAAACTGCACTCGGAATCCGTTGTAAAACAATAACCATGTAACGAAACTTCTAGAATTGCTTGACCTGATACTTCGGACGGAAAACTAATTGAGAACGGAAGGGCGCTGGCCTGTACCAATTGACGCCGTCAACGTCCACACATTATCATGAGTAAATACCCCTGGTATTCTGTCACTAAACGTCAAAAGCTCACACCAAAGTACAGAACATATGCAAAGGTATGTACAGGATCTGGAACAGACTTAAGTACGTGATTGAAGTCGTAAAAGTTACTTTAATAATACTCACGCGAACCCTCTCTACCTCCGCTGCGGACATTTTTGTTTTGAATGAGATCTTCACGCAGGGCGTAAGCTGCGGCTTTGGCTGCGGCCGAGGGGATTGGCCGGGCCGGATGCGGTGCGGGGGGTGCGGGTTGGGGTGCGGTGGGTTGTGGTTCAAAGTGTTCGACAAAAGAGAGCGCTGTTGAACGTACAAGACATCGAAAGGGGCGCAAGCGTTCAAATTATGGCGCAGGCAGAAATCACCAAACAACATGACGATTTCTCTTGCATTTGTCCCCTTCTGCCTAAAATGAAACGAGTGCCTGGTTGAGGTCGCATTCTGAACGCCAATTTTGAGGGCAGGTGCTCACAAAAACGCTAGAATGTTAATTTGCCTTCCCCAAAACATAAAAAAAAAACTGACCCCCTGTCCTGGTTTGCTTGAAAGATAATTTCTCCAGTTAGACGGGAAGACGATTTTGGTCAGAATATTTAAGAGGAAAGCCACGTATTCGCAAATACATGGCGTCTGTACCACACGATCGATAATTTCGAAACGACCGCTGATGCGCGATGGAGTCACTAGACACCTGTCGTTTTGTAGCCAACCTAACGCTTTATCCTCAGTCGATTAGCATGCATAGTGATATCAATCATTCATTGGAAATGCACAAACGATCGATTTGCCTGTGTAAAGGACTAATGAGGATGTAATTCTTCTTTTTAAGACTTGTTTGTTGCATCCAGCGGACACTTCTTTGTAGGGAATTTTGGCCCCAGTGGACAGGTTAGGTTGCCGCCATCGGTAAACCGTCAGTTTCCAACATGGAAGATGAGATCGTGTCTAGCTATCATGTGACGGTGCGAATTTCGGCTTAATTCTTGTTTCCTAAAGTATCGTGTCGAATTTTTCCGGTTTAGGGTGAAAGTTAAGAACTTTACGCCGCCATGGCGGAACCCGTCGAGGCTGCGCTGCCCGAAGTTAAGCGGCCGGAGGAGGTCGTTCGTATGGCGATGAACGACGGGCTGAAGTTTGCGGTTTTGATTGGGCTCATTGAGGTTGGCCAAGTCTCCAACAGGGAAGTTGTCAACACCATTCTTCATTTGGTAAGTACCATTGGTACTTGTACGGCGAGTCGCACATGTAATGTCCCCTCGTGACGTGCGCGCGGGGCCCGTTAGTGTTGGCGGGGGCAGCAGAAAGCACCGCTTGTCAACCAAAACATGATTGACGTTTCCGTGGCACTTGTGTTCGATCATTGGTCTTCCCGGCAAATTTTGGCGCTAGTAGGATTTAACCGCTAGCCGCTGTCTTGCACAGACCTGTCTAGATTTTCTTGTGATGAGCCATCCAAACCTCGACATCATAATAAAATTTTAAATGTTAGCAAGAAGAGGTTATATGCAGTTTAGATATTGTTTTGATGCACAATTTGACCGTTTTAATAGTTGTTCTATGGTCCAATCATGCTCACTTTTAATCTGTTCAGTTGTTGGAATTAGTCCAATGAAGCACTTACAGGAAAGACCATACTTTTCATTCATTTTTTTTACACAAACCTGTCTTCAAGTAATAATCTGACAACTGATATGTATCTCTTCACTCTTAACAAGCCAGAAGTGACAAAAATACATTAAAAACAATGAATATGATTGGCCCTTACTTGCAATGAGAAGATTCCATAATTCCTACAATTCATGTCAATGTATTTGCCGAAGAACTGAGAGCTTGGTATTTTACAAATGGACACAGTCAGGTTGGACTAAACTAAGAGGTTTTGTAACGCATAGTGACGTTCTGATAACTGGATAGAATGGCATTTCCTTTCCATGAAAATGAAGTCTTATTCAATGCGCATGTCAATAGAGCGTTTCTTCTATTTGCTATCACGAATAGACAATGCTAAGATTTAAAAAGATTGCTCCACTCTGTGATTGTGTAAGATTTATTTTCTTCCATGCTTTCAAGCTCATTGATTAAATTTTGTAGTCTTCTAGAGTAAAATGTAAGACACTGGCTTTTGCAAGCACAGATGTCCTTTTTTGGAATTATGACGTATGGTTAGAGAGGCATTTCCTGGTACAGCAAATTGTGAAAATCTTGACATTTATAGTATGACTGTGCTGACTGACCCCCTTACTGGAACGGCATTATAGTGATATATTAATAAATATAGATATATTTGAAATAAAAATGGATATGAGTTTTAAGCAAGTATACGTTTTGTACATTGTGAAGTTTAGCACAGTCTTTGAAAATTTAGAGCAATGTTTCATATGTGTCTATGCACATCCCTCTCGTGATGAACCATTTCTAACTTAGCTTAACTAAAATTTCTTTACTTTCGAAATAGCAAGGAAAGTGTGGCTTTGGTAGTCTTTTGAGTCTCTCCTATCTAAGTACCCATATTTACAAAGCTGATAAGAGCAGCAGCTCGCCACCTGGCAATTAATTGCCAAACTCTTATCTGGGGCTGTGACTCCTTGCCTGGCTGGTTTAGGGAAGTAGAGAGACATTTTCTTTCGACTGTGGGGGGAGGGGGGCTGGCACGATGCTCTGGGGAACCATACTGCTGTGTGGCGGGGCGGGGCGGGGCGGGGCGAGCCGCTGAGGTGATTCTTCACCGCAGGCGCGTCGTGTGTTACGTCACCGATCGTAAACTGTGGCTGCTACAGCTGCACTCTGCTACGCCCGTGTATTGAAACGTATTCAGAGCTGTGTCCGAAATGCCTGTAGTAGGCGTGGCGTGGCGTGGCGTGCTATGGGCCGCTTCGAGTGCCACGGGGAGCGGCTGTAAAGGACCTAGGAATGCTCCGTACTGGAGAGCGAGCGCGTCAAAGTGACTGTATCCTTCAGGAGCAGGCGAAACGGTGAGCTGCCCTCACTCTAGAGCTCAGATTGAAGTGGTGAGCTGCCCTCATTCTACAGCTCAGATTGAAGTGGTGAGCTGCCCTCATTCCAAAGCTCAGATTGAAATCTTGAAATGGTGAGCTGCCCTCATTCTACAGCTCAGATTGAAATCTTGAAATGGTGAGCTGCCCTCATTCTACAGCTCAGATTGAGACGGTGATCTGCTCTCATTCTACAGCTTAGTTTGAGACGGCGAGCTGCCCTCATTCTAGAGCTCTGGAGTCTGGAGCCTACGTTATCTTCGGAGCGATTTGTTGAAGACGAATGCTGCCGCGCCGTGTAGGGTGTAGGGACATAGTGACGGCGAGATGGGGTTAGGTTTCAACCCCTGCCTTCCGCTCCACTTCACTCTCTGCCCGCCTGCCTGCCTGGCGGCTACTCAGACAGAGAAGTGTTTGGCGTACCCACACTGCTAAGTCAGACGTGTGACTGTCATGCATTACCTAGTGTACGTCAAAATGTCAAGCATTTCCTGACTCGATCACACTAGGAAATGCATCTTTGTGTCACACTTTAGGGAAGGCATGGTATTTGTGTTACATGCTAGGAAATGTATGACATTTTATCTCACACTTAGGTAATGCATGTCCGTCACACCTTTGGATTTGCAGTTTTGCCAACTCGACCGAAACCTCTATACACAGCTTGATTCCAGCTGAGTGTGCCGTGACAGGGCACGGGTCTAGCCTGCCTGGCAAGCAGTGAGTGCAGCAGTCTAGAGGGATTGGTCCCTTCCCTTGTAATGGGACGCCGAGCGCAAAGTTTGAATGTCGGTTCTGCAAATTTCAGAGAAGTTGAGCGGAATAGTCGAAACATTTAGCATTACCGGACCTAGTGTGCCATGTATGTTTGATTCCCTTTGATGTAGCGACGCCAGCAACGTCGACTTCTGGCGTACAATTTCCAAAAATTAATTTATTTTTATGTGAATGAACGCGGAGTTTTGCAAATGAATGTAAATTACCTCGCTGTTTCTGCGTAAATTTAGAGAAATTTGACAATATAAAAAGTGAACGTAATTTGAACAAATTAGCGGACAGTAGTGGCCTCATTCGCGGAGATGGCTTGTCGCCCTCGATATGATGTGATGATGTAATACGTGTTGTACACATTGTCATAAAGTGATCAGCAGTCTCCAAGGCGTGTCAAGTGATCCAGAGTGGAATGCTCCCTTGTTCCCGTCGGGGCTCCCTGGGATGGCCGGTCGCGTATGGGACGAAAGGACGGAGCTCTACTTGACAAACTTTCCGCCCTAGGCTTACGGACAACCCCTGTCCATCAACGTGGGGGCCGTCCGTAAGTTTGAAGATGCCGGGCCGTGGCCCCTCGGGGCAGGCTTCATAACAGTAAGCATCCCTCCCTTCCCCTTGACAAGGGCTGTGCATGACACGACAACCTGAAGCCTGCCACTCGCCCCGCCAGCCCCACCAGCCCCAGCCCCACCCCCACCAGCCCCACCCCCACCAGCCCCAGCCCCACCAGCACCGGCCCCACCAGTGCCATTACCCGCCAGCCCCACCAGTACCGAGCCCCAGCCCAGGACCGCCACTCTCAAGGGATTTACACAGTCCTAATTCGGTCTTTTCCACTCCCCACGCGGAGAGTTCCTCCCTCCCTTGAAGTAGCCTCGCCGAAGGTACTGGCGGAGAGGTAGCCTCGGGCGAGGTCATTCCCTCGGCTTGACGCGTGACAGCTATCTGGAAAGGAAACTTTGCCCAACTTGAAATTAGCATTGAATTATTTTAGTTTGGCGCTACAGTTGTTGGATTCCGAGCTGAGCTGCGCAGCTGCGCGCGCACCGCTCCGCCTTGGCTCCGCGCTGCTCTGACACGTCTGACGTGAATGGGGTCATGTTTTTACTCGAAACAAAGACCCTACTTACGCTGCTGTAGGGCAACCCTACTCCGTGTGTCATCCCTATGAGTATGAACGGAACCCCTATATAATGAATACCTTTGACGCCCTACGTAGGAAAACCAATATCCAGGGTCTTGGGCAACCCAACCCAGAAACCAAGGGTAAAAAAACTAAAAACTGAAATAAAAACCGGTAAAAATAAATACATTTGGAGTTAATTTTGGGACCTATTCTAAAACGCGTTTCGAAGCTTCCTCCTGATTTCTTTGCAACAGGTCTCAAAGTCACCTCCAAAGATATTTTTTTTGCCCTTGGTTTCTGGGTTGAATTGCCCCAGATTGTGCACCGAAAAAACAAAAGTGTACTTGTATACTTTTGAAAAGTATATTAGGGGGTATACTTCTGTAGAAGGGTAGTTTGCGTA
>CABIKL010000995.1:0-17540 GCA_902196195.1 Aptinothrips rufus | reverse complement strand
AACCCCCCCCCCCCCCCCCCCCCCCCCTTCTTTTCCAATGGATGGAACACAGCTTGCTCTCAAGTCCTCTGACTTCTCCCTTTCTGTCTTGTGCTTTATTTCCTTGATATTTCTAGTCTTGTGCCAACCCTCTCTGGACTCCCTAGCCAATCAAAATGACTCTAATGCTCTTTTCAATTTCACTTACAATCTTGTTCTCTTTTCTTCCAGGAACCCATACATTCCATGTTCAGACTTAAAGGGCCTACCCCGCATAAATTTGCAGCCATGGAAAGAGAAAATATGATTTTCTCACAGACCTCACAATTTAAGCAGATTAAAAGTAAAGTTCTGATTTTGCTGCTAACTCCTGACTACTCCTTCAATATCACTTAATATGCTGGCCATTTCTCTTTCATGAACCCATGCTCAGATTAAATGTGTGACATACATTTTTTGCAGTCATAGAAGGAGAAAATGTGATTTTCTCATAGACCTCACATTGAGAGAAGATCCAAAGCAATTTTATGACGTGATAATTTTTTTTTACTAAACTCATTTAAAGAGGAAGGCTTTGAGAAAAATAAACTTCGTTTCAAAAATAATCCATTAACCTTTATTCTTTTGCGATTAACAATCTCACAGCCACTTGATTGACCTTGTTGGGTAAAAATAACATACTCCTAACATCAAGATAGAGATGGGTTGGCTCCAGGAAGACTTCTGAAAATTCCAAATGAGAAAATTAAGAGATATATGGTTCACAAACAAAGCATAGTTCATGTATGGTTCATTGATGATGGTATATAGTTCTTAAGAGTTCTCTCACTCACTTTTTAGCCTCCTTAATGGCATTTTCCTCTTCCTCCTCATCTTCTTCGTCATCATCTTCATCTGAATCCTCATCTGAATCTTCATAAGATTCATCAGAATCTCCAACATATTCTTCGTCATCCGATTCATCTTAAAGAAATAAAGCAAGAATCAGGAACATTGATTATTTTACTTCCACCTACAGGATCATTCCGATGTCCAGAATATGAACTTGAACTGTTGTTCTTTACCTCCATAGCTGGTGGATCCATAGTAACCATATCCTGAACCCCCTTCTTCATCATCATCAGCAGTCCCTTGACGGCCGAACTTATGACTACGAGCTGAAACAAAAACAACAGGTCATTAGAAATGCCAATTCATGAAATGAAGAGTTTTAGCAAGGACTAAAAGCAGTCAGGATTTTCCTCTTATCTTATATCTTGGGTGATGACGACATTATTTTATAATCGGGTAAGGTGAAACTCACTTGACATGCTGAGATCCTTTGTCTGGGAAGTCTCATATCCGCACTTGGGACATGGAATGGTTTTTCCTTTCTCATACTTGAAACCTTTCCTCCTGACATGATCTTCACAGAAGCATATTTTACAACGTAAACAGGAATATTGTCCAAGTTTGTTGCAAGATTGACCTATAGAGTAGAATATTAAAATACAGTGTAGTTTGCCGCCATGAAAAAGCTATTTTCTAAAACACAGTAACTAAAAGCATATCAAAAGACAACAAATCTATGGTGGAAGGCAGGACAACTTACATTTCAAATTTTCAGATTCTATTACTTGACATGAAGCCTGATGTTCAAATTGATCATCCTCACAGAGAAAGTTGTTGCAGAACGAGCATTGGAATATCCTGCCGCCATGGTCCCAAACACCTCGTTCACATTCAATGCAGACAGCATCTTGTAATGGGCAGATACAGGCATGACTGTTCAAGCATTTACGGCCATGACAAACCCAAGCCTCACAAAAATCACAAATGGCCCCCTAGAAAAGAATATATCATAATAAGCATTTTCTTTTATTATTTTTAAACACGGTGTGTATGAATGGAAAGCGTCACATAAACTTACCACCATACCCAACCCAGTAGAAAATTGGCCAGGGTGCTTGATACAGCAATCGCCAGTTTTGAGCATACATTTTACTTTACCGCACTGAGCACACTGCGGCAGCCTCTGAAGACTTTGGCAGAAATAACAAAATGCTCGGTTCTTCTGCTTTCTGCAAAAATAATAGGTCATGGTCACGCGGGTGGATCGTAATCTGATAACAATGTTTCAGTGGTCATACCCCTATAAAGACTCGAATTAAATTGACATCACTACTAAGCACTACATGAAATTTTGACAGTCCTTACAGATCTAACACACAATACTAATTTCATAAAACTATCCATACCAGTCGCAGAAAAACAAAAAATGTGTGAAGACTACCTCACTGAATAAGTACTAGAACCATCTTAATTTTCACTAATAAAAAAAAAATTACTCACCGCTCACATCTGTCGCATTCCTGCAACCGAGAAACAATGGTAGTCAATATTGGACATTGGTTCAAAATGAGTAGTTTAACCTATCATAACCCATTCTCTCACCATAGATGCATTACATGGATATTTAGCAAGAGGTATATGTTCACGGGCGGATCTTATTTCCTTCTGCCGCATCCTCTGCTTTTCAGCCTTTTTCCGCTGTCCCGTTTTCTTCTTTGGCATTTTGATGTGAACCTAAGAAACCCAAATAAGTCTTCGCAAAACACGAAATTCTCTGCTGGCAACACGCACACACGCACGTCACACATTCGCCTTTCGCCCCCCCCCCCCCCCCCCCCCCCCCCCCCCCCCCCCCCCCCCCCCGCCCCCCCGCAGTTCTCAACCTCACCCTTTCCTTTCCCTTCCACCGCTTCTACCACACTTCGCACGTGCCGCTGAAAAAGGTGTCATATCGCCGGCATAGAGACGCGTGAAATCAAATCGCGCCATTTACCTTTAAGTTTTAACCAGCTGCGGCGCGATGGATCGCTCTCAAATACTTTCACCGAGGAAATCTGCAGAACTAATAGCTGCGCGCGCGAAACACGTTGTCATTCAACAAGACTGTGTGGAATCCCTTGCCCGAAAGGTGTGAAAGAACAGATTATATCTTTACTATTCACTCTCATTGCTGCTTGGTCTGAACTTCTTCTGCAATCTGAACATATATCATGCAATGTTCTTGGGTCATTGTCATCTTCTTTTCATGTAACTAATCTATAAGATAATCTTTGATTGTCTTCTGAAATTAATTTCAGATTATCACCAGGCTTGAAGACAAGACCATCAGCATTGACATGTTCTCTCAGCATGAACTTCATCCATCTTCATCTGACCCGTCTGCACCTGATTGGATATTTATTGTCGATACACTCAATTTCTGTTTCTGGTCACCAGATCTTGCTCATTATAGTGTATCGCACAAGGGCAAGAAGTACACAGGATACTTTGCTTTGTGCGCAGCCATAAACCGAGCAAAGGTTTGCGAAAGATGCTCTCAGTGAAACAGCAATAAATACCCATAACTTTTCATATCCAGTAACGTTTTTACATTTTAGCACCTTATCCCAACAGGATCAGGGAAAACTCATCACAGATCCAAATTTTTACTCGCAATTAATGGCAAAGGATCTGGCTGAGCTGCTACGTGGAGACGACAGTAGTGCTGCTTTAACTCTTCTAGATGAGCGTGCAGAATGTTTAAGACAAGTGGGATCTTGCTTGATTGAGAAATTTGGAGGCATGTCATCATGAAAAGAATTTTGATATTATTATTACATGTGCTACATAAATATACTTTCACTCACAACATGTTCATTATTTTTTCTTATGTAGGCTCTTTTGTGAACTGTGTCAAAACTTGTAATGGTTCTGCAAAATCATTATTGAACCTTATTGTCACAGAATTTCCATGCTTTAGAGATGAAGCCACATTTGAAGGGTTTTTTGGTAAGCATATTACAGGTTGATTCATTATAGATTAAGAATGGAAACATTTTAAAATACTGTGGATTTCTTGCCTGGTGGTCAGCATTAAGTTACTGATTTTTCAACTTTGTTTCAGTTTCTTTTTACAAGAGAGCACAAATTCTGGTTGGAGATATTTGGGCTTGTTTTAAAGGCAAGGATTTGGGACATTTTTCAGATATTGATGAAATCACAATGTTTGCTGATTACCGGTAAATAATTATGGAATGGCATACGTAATGAATGCAATAATGTTTGTTTCTAGGAACAATTTCATTATTTTCTTTTTCACTTTCAGAGTTCCACAAGTTCTTGTACATTTTGGAGTTCTACAGTATTCTTCACACTTGCAAAATACTCTTGATGCAGGTATAGTGTTCATAGAAAAAATTATCTGTATCATGTTACTATGTTGTGTACACTATTATAAAATCATTTGAATTTTGCAGGAACCATCATGAAAAGTGGTTGTCGGGAAGAAATAGAAATAAGGGGCTGTTCTATTCATGCTGTTGAGTTGATATGTGCCCATGTTAAATCCCTTTTAGCAAGCATCAATAAGGAAGACATGTATCATGTGAATTCCATCATACTTGACCATTTCTTGTGGGATTTCAGAAGACAGCATGCTGAGCAACTATCTACCATACCGTTTCATAAGGTTGTTTCAGTATTTTACTGATCTTCTGTAAAATCATTGTCAATCAAAGAGACCCCAAGGAAACATTTAGAAATGTTTCCTACATCTTCATTTAAGCAAAATTAATGAGCTGCTAAGAAGACAAAGTCATGCAGATGCATGTTTGAGATAATAGGGAAGTGAAAGAAGATGATAATAATGCATCTGCAGCCAAACATTTAATAAATCACCATGAGGTGCCTTTCATAAGAAACAGAAGTACATTGAATTGTAACTGTTAATACAACACTGATGCTAAAGTTAACTGCATGTGCATAGAAATGGCGCTTCAGCAAAAGTGAACATGTTCCAGGAGGAGAGCAAGTGAACAAGGACACTGATGATTAAAAGAGATTAGATCATGTGAACTTTTGCCAGAGTGTCGTAGAAGCACTTTGAATCGCCACAAACATATCACATAGCACCTCTATTGCACACAAAACAATGTGCTAAGGATAAAATAAAGACATGATTTCCAGCATTTACATTAACAACCTAACTCAAAAGAACATCTTAAGTGAAACAATATAAAAATGGTAGAGACAAGAGTAATGGTCAAAGTCTGATCACCCAACTTCTTTCAATTATTAAAAATGGGCAATTAAAACTCAACGTAACATTTAGGGTAACAAAATACAAGCCATGAGACTAAAATGTCTGCAACTCATTCAGTGATCCATTACTGATGCTCTTTCCAAACTCGAGATTGGTGTCTTGTTTACTGTAGGGGTAGAAATAAATATTTCTTCAATCACAGCCTTAAAAAATAAAGTATACTAAAGTCGCCATCAAAATACACATTTGACACACGGGAATATTCTGACGCATTATTTATCTATACTTATCAACCAAAGAGACAAAATATCACCCAGGCTTTTTGACAAATCACAAACAGCATTATGGAAAATAATACTTCTTTAACAGGCACACTAACAATTATGATGCAGAAGGCAGATTTCTAGCATGTTGCAGTCCCTGAATCAAATAAAAGAATCACATTCTGTATCAATCACTGACTTTAATTAAGAATTGATTCGAACCCACCCACCTCCATCCAGATTAAGGATCAAAGGAAAGAATGCTCCAGATGAAGTACAACCTGGCAAAGAATAGTTCATAGGGAAAATAGCAAGGGACTGTACAGATAATTTTGACAACTCATGGGATGGGGGTAGTGGGCAAAATTGTCTTAAAGTGGGTCAGACACGCAAAAAGAAAAAAAGAGGAAGACAAGAGGCCGAAGCCTGTCCAGGTTAATACATGTGCTACAAGCAAGGCAGTCACTCCCAAGTCTTCACTTTACAGTTATCTTCGGCAATGGTTATATTCTGCTAAATGAATGTTAAATGAGAAAAATTCCAAGAGTAAGGCAAAAATCAAATAATATAAAATAAAATAAAACGCTCTGACAGATGGCAACAACTGTGACAGTCACCTCTGTTCCATTTCTAAAAAGTTATAACTCAAGCAAGAGACTCAATTTGTCTTTCAGAAGTTAGAAAAATACTTTTCTCTATTTCACTTTCAAAAGCCACAAAAACCAAAGACTAAGAAGAATCATAAAATCAAGGATCTCTCTCACAAAATAAAACTTCAACTACAATAACCAAAATGAGAAAATTTTAAAATTACTAATTAGTAAAGCAACATGTACCGCTCCAAAATATAAAATCTGAGTTCACATTACTAGAATTTGAGGATCATATGAGCCTTTAGAAAATACTACTTCCAATATGATGTGAGTTTATGAGGTAACATGACCATGCCTTGACCATATGTGCTCTATTCTATGAGAAACGTACGACAACAGAACAAGTATTAGCCTATACCATGTTCCCAAATCAAGACAGCTTGTACAGTTTTTAACTAACACTGGCTAGAGAGGATGGAAGGATACGAAGTTAGCTGCACACTGTACGTGATTCTAAACTTAATTCTAGAGGTGGTCAAATTTTTTTTTTCAAGGATGCTTAGGCTTAAGTTATTTTTATGAACCAGATTGATCACACTATGCTTCCCTTGAGAAAAATCAACTGTTGTTTTATGCATTACCACAGTCAAAAGAAATAAATTGTCAATAGCCTGTACATTTTAATAACTACTTTATAAGTATTTACAATTAAGACTGTATAGGAGTTTGACAGAGTGTCATTTTCTTTACTGTGACGGAATAAATCACCAGTTTACATTGTAAAATATTTGCCGGCCTGTAAACTTGCACAGGCAACAGTCATATCTAAATTGATACTACAGCTAGTAAGTCTCATTGAATAAAACAACATTATGATGTAACACATACCTTGGGTCTCAGAACACATTGTCAAGAATATAATACGGAACACAATCTTATTGCAAAACACAGGGAGCAAACCCTAATTTCACTTGAACCTGATGATAAAAGTTTCATACAAGCCAACAAAACATTAAACGGTGATGAAAATATAATCAAAAATGAATAATGAAAAGTATGCAACAAGAGCTCTTCCAAAACCAACTTCGGTTTTGGAATCGTTGCACACTTCACATAACAATGACGACTGTGAAGGCACCCAGTCACTGTGTATGGTTTGACTAGTGCAGGTGTCAGATTGGTGCAGACGTTTAAGTAGAGAAGCTGATTGGGTGGAAAGGCACCTTCTTGGCAGTGATTCGTATACACTCCAATGCATTAAGGGCAGCATCTGCTTTGGCTTCCAGTACTGTGTGCCCCTGTCCTCTCACGACAATTATAGGACAAGTTGAGATTTGAAGCATCACTTGAGTTAAACCTGAAAGTACAAAAAGAATTAACATAAAGGTAAAACTCATGAATATGACATAAATACAGGGTGGCTGGCCAGCGCCGTGAAATCGTGAAGCTAGGCTAACCCAGCTGATAGCAGGCAAGCGGTTGAGCGGGCGGGCGGGCGCGGGCGTCCGTGCCGGGCTAGTAAAATGAAAAGATTTCACGGCGCTGGCCATCCACTCTGTAGATTATTAGCAATAAATCGCTTCCGTTAATGAACACAGCAGAAAATTGTGTACAAATAAACAAACGTTTGTAAAAAAAATTATCTTATTGTCCATATGGGGTTTTCAAATTTGTTAATTTCAAAACGAATTAGTGAAATAGGAAGCTGACAGTAGACCACACAGAGCTGCATTAGAGATAAATAGACGCAGGTGATATAAGTGAGACTACCTGAGAAAGATCTGGCTTCAAGGCGTATGTACAGCACCCGCAAATTACGTCTTCCAGCTAGTTCTTGAAGCATTTCAATGCATTTGGAATGTGAAGGTGATTCTTGGTATGATTGAGCAGGTTGCAAAACCTGAAACTGAAAAAATGTTACAATTAGCAACAGTACCAGAGCATGAGATGTCTCAGCTACAACTAACATCAACTTCCTCTAAGACTAATACTTACAGACTGCTTCGACGGAGCCTCTGCAGGTGAACGGTACTCAATAGCACTAGGAATTTCACTTGGAAAGCGCTGTCCTGCAGACCTTTCCAACAGTTGATACAACAATCGTCGAGCTGCCTCTCGCTTTGCAGCCTTCTTGGATTTGGCTTCACCTAGGCAAAGACAGAATACACAAGGTCACATATGGAAATCTGTTAAGTATCAAGACAGAAAATCACACCTTCAAATGAGACTGAGACGAATTACAAGCATACTTAATTTTAAGAAAGATAACCACAACCACTACATTTTCATTAGGGTAGGAGAGATGACATACCTTTATCTCTGATATTGTAAAGCTGTACAGCTATTACAAAAGTTCGTTCATGAGGTTGTCCATTTTCACAGCACACTGCATATGACGGGAACACCCAGCGCATCTTTGTGCATAGTTCTTGCAGTTCTCCAACTGGATTTTCTTCCAGTCCTTTCATACTGAAAAATTGACCAAATGCCAGACTTCCTTCACTTATTAACAAAGCAAGAACTTAATTACTCAAAAAAGCTATGCCATCCATATAAAATTCATATTAATCAGTTGCCAAGCATGGTTTTTAGAAAAGGCATTTACCTTAAGGGCAGCGGTGAACAAGACGTCCCTCTGCTTCCAAACTGTGCACCCACAGGACCTGAATATAGACCTCCATAGACTGCAAAGAGAATTCAAAGATATAAATTCAATATAAGCTGAAAACAGAAAAAAAAGAACAGAAAAAAAGCTACTGCTACTGAAATATCACAAAATAAATAATCCCCCTAATTAAATGAGATACACAATGCACATTTGAGTCAACTACATTCTAGGAAGAAAAAGAAAATAAATATTCAAGTTGGTGAGGAAGATTTGAACTCTGCTTTTCACTCTACAAACTTGTTATTACCTTCAGGGCTCTTCGGGGGGCGAAAGGTGACTTGTCGACAGTTATTGAAGAGTGTAACAGATGATAACGCATTTTGCTCTGGTTTAACGGAGCGCACTGGGACCAACTCCAACTCAGAGGAGGGTTCACTATTTGAAACGGTGTTGCCAACCAGAGGACCAGGTGTTTGAGTTGCTAGCTAAAAATAAAATGCAAATTGTTTACAGCCAATGCACAGAAAGACATAAGGCCATTCGCCATGTTAGTCCTTCACCAACATGTCCTGAGAGTGCTGGAAGTATGCAGTGTGTCAAGAAAAAAAACTTGGTTTTGCAGAGAAATTCTAAGTGGCAGAGAAAATTCAGACAAAAGTAAATGAAGAACTTCAGTCATAAACAATAAACAAACAGTGATGCGATTCAGCGTTGCCCTAACCTTATTCACATAACATTGGAAGAATAATCTCTGGGAAGAAATCTGACGAAGTGCGATGCAATACAACAGACACACAAATTGCGGTATTTGTAACGATGATAAAAAGGAAAATGACTGGCAAAATTTCGAAAAGCCCACCGGTAGCAAGAGAGGTACAGGTGAAAAGCAAGACAAAACAACCGCCAGATATTAGCTTACAACGGCATTTGCAAAGGGTTGAAACGTGCTTCAAGACCGTGACGAAATAATAATTTACCTTGCTGAGGAAATAATTTGCCCCTGGCATAATTTAACACTCAAAAACCGCTGTAAAAGAGTGCTCAATGTGTAAACACTGCCGGAAACAATAGGATTGTCTATGCGCACGATCCAGCGCGCGCAAGCACCATCGTGTGTATAGCGCGCGGCAGTTGGGATTCCGTGGCAATAAGACGTATGAGAAACCAAGCAGCCATAACACTGCGTTCGCGGAATTATTCACCCTCAGCTACGTCAATATCACGTCGTGTCAATGTTTGTCTTTTGAAGCTCGAAACAGCTGTTTATACGAATGTATTTTCTATTTGAAATGATCGGAGGCTTTATGTACACGTAAACTGGTAATACCGATTTCTAGACCACGCGTATAGTTATTTTAAGCTGGGTTCGACGGCTTCTAATGGTTGTTTCTCCACTGTTTGTACTGTCATTGCTCTTGTGAGGTTATACTGTGTACACTTTTGTTGTCAATCCCAAGGATAGCGACAAACACTGATCCCTATCAGACTTTTCTCTTGAATTCATAGCAATCCATTGCACTCCAACCTACGCCAAAGCTGTCACTTGTGTCTCTTTTCAAGTGGCTGGCCTAACTTAGAACTTGTAAAGATCATAAGCATAAGATCACTTCTGCAAGATTTCTCAGGATACATATTTAGTTTTGCCATTATTTTGAAAACGCAACAAATAAACATATTAAAATTAATGTTTCTTGCCACCTTTAAATAGTGAAACTGATTTCTTTTCAATCACAGTGCACTTTAATTATTTGATTCAAATGTATTAATTTTGAGAAGAGGACCTCATCGCATCTTATCTTTGCTTACTTATCTTATTGGATTCACGATAGTGACACTTCTTAATTTTATCAGCTTGTTGTTGATTCATGATAGTGACACTTCTTAATTTTATCAGCTTGTTGGTGGTTCATGATAGTGACACTTCTTAATTTTATCAGATATTTTGATTTACCTTAAATTGCAAGGTAGTTAGGTATTAGACAGTTCAATTTGAAACTTCTATCTTTCACTTCAGGGTCGATTTTTAGCCATGGAGGACACCTATTCGTCAACTACTCCTGATTCGACTACAACTCTGAGACCGACCACTCGGCCTCCTTCAGAAAAATGTGCGTATACAAATAGGACGGACCACTACCATTTCATCAACTCCTATGAGGGCATCCCCGAGAACCTGCTTCTCAATTTATTAGCATGGCTGGTAAGTTTAGATGAAAAATCTTACACATTATACGATCTTGGCTATTGTGAGATGTTTAAGTGGTGCATTTAATTTTCACAGGTCCTATTAATCTTGTTCTCCATTCTACGCAAACGAGCATGGAACTACGGGAGGATCGCACTTGTACAAAAAACAGAAGAAAAGTAAATAATTGTTTTCTCTGTTCCGTTTTTTCCATTCTGATTGAGAGAAGCAACATGCATGTCACTTTCCTTGGTGCATTAAACTTTTGTTCCTAATTGGCAATATTTTTTAAAGGTGGACCCAGCTGTTTTATGGAACAGTAGATGAAGGTGTGGGTGCCACTGAAATGGCTGATTCAATGGCATCCTTGGATTCATCCATGCAGATAGACCAGGGTGTTTGCAGTTGGTTTCTTGCTATATTCAAGATAAAGTATGCTTCATGTTACTTCATTGGTACTGTTAAATCAATTATTGTTTCTATTTTACTTAAATTTGTTATTTTGCAGAGAATCCGATATTGCTCAGAAGTGTGGGCCAGATGCATACCAGTATCTTCAGTTCCAAAAGCATATAATATTGTATGTTGCTATTCTCACTGTGATATCACTCGCTGTGGTGCTGCCTATCAACTTTCAAGGTGACTTAGAAGGAGATGAGAAAACGTTTGGCCATACGACTCTAAGCAACTTGCACCCAGAGTAAGTGTAATTGGGGTAGAGACTTTATGTCTGCTCATCTGACATTTTGAAACTTCACCACCACATTATTTTGGCTCCTGTGAATTATCTAATCAGAATTTTGGTTCTTGTAGCTCTCCATGGCTTTGGGTTCATGTAACTCTCTCCATACTTTACTTGCCTTTGGGAATAGCGATAATGCGTCGTTTCTCAGTGAATATCAAGTTTACTGAGAGAGAAGGTCAAAGACGCTCTCGCACTCTCATGATTACCAACATTCCTCGCAGAAACTGTGACAAAAATGATTTGATGCGCCATTTTAGGTAAGCTTTGCTTTTTCTTTTCTTTATCTCAAATATTGGTTTGATATCTTACTTGTTTTAATGACTGCTGTTTCAGAGAGGCATATCCAGAAGTAGAAATCCAAGAGCTTCAGTTAGCTTTTGATGTTGGCAAAGTCAGCACTTTAGAGAGAGAAAGGTATTGTTTGTCTATTATCCATTCAAAAGATTAGAATTTTTATTTCTAAATGCTCACAAATTTATTAATCACTTGCCAGGTCAGATGCATTTGAAGCAAAAACATACTGCGAGAATCACCTTAAAACAACTGGAGTGCGCTTGGATATGAGACCATATCGTTGCGGAAATATATGCCCTTGTTGCAATTTCTTTGGCTATCCCACAGTAAGTTACTTTATTTCACAAATTTAAAAAAATATAAACCTGGAACTCTGTTACTCGATGTACTTGCCTATTTTAGGTTGATGCACTGGAGTACTATGTTGAGGAAGAACACCGGCTTCGAGAAAAAGTGGACTCTGAGAGAGTTAGCGCTCTGAAAAAACCTCTTGGCATTGCTTTTGTGACATTTACGTCTGTTGAGACTGCAAAAATGGTGTACCGTCATCACAGGTCTACGTTGACCTGCGGTCGTGATCCGCCTCCAAGCAGTATGAGCAACATGCTGAAGCCACGTAGATGGCATGTCTCGTTTGCTCCATCACCAGCAGACATATATTGGTAATGCTTTGTTCCAGCTAAGTCTTTCCTGCTTTCATAAAACTATTATTGACTCCTTTTCCCTCCTCTTTTTTGTTTTGCAGGGAGAATCTGGCTATGCCTTCAAGATACTGGTATTTGAAGGCTGCTATCATAAACATTGTACTCTTCATTGTCCTTTTCTTCCTCACAACACCTGCAGTTATTGTTACCTCTTTAGATACCCTGAACATGGATGTGGAGATACGTAAAATGGTGTGTATTTTATTGGGGATTATTAAAAAAATTGAATTTTCGTACATTCTGAAATTATAATTTTTTAATTTTTTGTTGATTCATTTGCAGAGTCCAGTGTTGTCTGAATTTCTCCCGACTCTTATGATGGTAACAGTTGCTGCATTGTTACCAGTGCTTGTTTCATATTCGGATCAATGGCTCACTCACTGGACGAAGTCAGAACGCAATCATTCTATTATGGTGAAAACTTTTGCATTTCTGCTTTTTATGGTTCTTATTTTACCATCCTTGGGACTTACAAGGTATGATTGTTATTTATCTCCCATTTACTTTTTCTCTACAAAGAATAGACATCGCTTGCTCTTTATCTCATCTTTATTTCATACTCTCTTGTTTTCTCATTCTTTCTAGTGCTCAAGGATTTGTGGAATGGGCAATCCATGCAAAAACACAGACTTTTAGGTGGGAGTGCTTGTTCTTACCAGACAAAGGTGCCTTTTTTGTCAACTATGTAACAACGTCAGCATTTATTGGAACATCTCTAGAGCTGATCAGATTCCCTGAGCTTTTCGTGTATGTGGTTCGATTATGTCTTGCAAGGTAAATACGTCTTGTTAAACTATAGTGTCAATATCTTTGTTTTCAAGCGAAGACTTCAATATTAACCTTTAATGTAAATTTCAGATCAAAAGCTGAAATTCAGAGTGTGAGGAAGGCTATTCTCTGGGAATTTCCATTTGGTGTGCAATATGCATGGATGCTTTTAATCTTTGCGATGACTATGGTTTACAGCTTGTCTTGCCCTCTTATAACTCCATTTGGTAAGGATCGCTGTTATTGACAACTTTAGTTTTTGTTTGAAATGCTTCTTTTTTTATTATTTCAAAAATGATTTCTGTGTTCTTCTTGTCTAATGTAATGTCTAACAAACGAATTTCATTTCAGGGCTTGTTTACATGATTCTAAAACACCTTGTTGATAAACACAATCTGTATTTTGTGTATGGACCTTCTAACATCAGTCAGAGGATTCATGCAACAGCCATCAATATTGTGATTGTTTCAATAGTGATGCTCCAAGCAAGTTTTCTGGCACTAGCTGTGCTCAGGAAGGGGCTGACTGATATAAGCATTTACTCTATTACAGGCTTTGTGATCACAATTTTGTTCTTTATTGCTCATTGGCTTTTCCATTGTTGTCGAGGCTTTAGTCCAATTGCATACCAGGTAATTACATCTTTTCCTCTATTTTGAATTTCACACTGCGTAAAGCCGAAATGAAGTATGTTTGATGTAGTGCTTCAATCCTAGCAGCATTGTAATCTTATTTTATATATTTGTATTGCAGCCAAATTCGCCGTCTCAGTCCTCAACACCAAGTCGGGAACCAGCTCGGAACCATCACTTTGTTCCTCACGTTCTTCAGCCAGAAGCATCTCCAACAACATCCAATTCTTCTCGAGCAATGAGAAATGGTATAAATTCACTTGTACAGCCAGAACTTGTCACTGTTCACAACCTGGCAGAGGATCTGAGCAGGATTCAACAGGCCTATGCTGATGAAATGGGAGATGGAGAAGAAATAATTCAAGTTCATATTCCTGGCAGTAGTACTTCTCATATAGGTAAAGTGATCTTTGGTCAGGATGGAACATGCACAGATGTTTAGTTAGCAGAATTGCACAGTGTAATAATTTGTACTGACTTTGTATATAATTTAATTAATGGTCAGTCCTCTGGTGGCTGCTAGCCGGGCACAATAGTAGTTGCATGTAACTAATACCCACTTACCCCTACTAAGGATATTATCAGAAGTGGGAGGTGACCCTTATATGTATGTTGCATGTAATAATTGAATTGGAATTTTCTGTGCGTTTCTGTGCTTTTAATCCTTGAAATTCTAATGCCTTTTATGGAAATTTGAACATTAAAGTTGCTAACAATACAATTTCTAGGGATTGAACCATTATTCCTTTCTTTGTTTCATCCAGCTTTTCCCATATTGTAAAATGGAAGTGGGTGTTCATGAATTTTCTGTCTGTGATTTTTTAAATGAGGCAGCCCGCACAATATAGTTGAATGTGGTCTTGTTAATCATGTATTACTGTAATATTGATTGCTGGGATTTGACTGAGGGATGTGATGATAATTTTAAGTATTTTCATTATAGATAAAACTATTTCTAAGAGAGATATTATAGTGCAATGATGGTATGTGATTGTTGTGGTGATACTTAGGCTTAAAGTCAGGGCAGCGAACACATTTAGTTTTACCTTATTGTTGTCATATCTGAACAGTAAAGACTATCTAGCTAATTTCTTGAATTAATGTATTGCAATAGCTGTGCACCTCATACATTTTGGGCCTCAGTAGAGCCACGCTGTTGTGTTTATCATATTATCTGTGTGAACTAGAGTGCAATAAGTAACAATTTGTTCCTGAAAAGATTTTTAATTCTTGTACTGGAGGCTAATGCTGACGAAAGCTTGAGAAATATTGTGATGCTTCTTCATTGCTGTGTCTATATATTTTAAGTTCCCATGGTAGTCTCTGTGTAACCTGTGCTTAAAATGATAATTTTCACCAGTCTTATCATGTACGTACAGATATAGTTCATGTATTTTCCACCCACATACTCAGAATCATGTTGTGCATGTTTCTATTATAGTGCAATATCTAGTGGTGTAGTTGTAAGAAGCTTCATCATCTCATGTTGTAAAAGTTCTTTGGGTAGTTTCCAAAAAGCTGTAATTAGCCCTCTAACATTTTGAATGTTTCCCTGTTAGGTTTAAAAATGGCAAGCAGGATTAAATGTAACAGATAATTCTTCTTGAAAACAAGTATATTTCTTGAAAAGATATCTCATCTTACTTTAATGGAAGTACCGATGGCTACTGACTTCTTTTGATGTATTCTACATTTCTTTTTTCAGAAATTGTATCTACCCAAAAAGATGTTTTTAGACTGTTGCTTTCACTCAAAATCTTTTGACTGCTTTGTTTGATTTTGTACCATACTTCATAGACAAGGTGCTTCAGTTTCTGTTAATATGTTTTGACTTTTTTCTTCTGTTTCAATTTTTTTCTTCATTGTTTGTCATTTGTCTTCCTTTGTTTCATGAACTCTGTTCACCAGATGTACTATGTAGTCAACTGGTCTTGTTACTTTCTTCTAGTGCATATCCTAGGGCTTATAATTTGTTTTTCACTAACTACCAAAAGAGGGCAAATAAATACCAGTCCCTGCATATGAGAAATTGACCTAAAGCATATTCTCTCGTGATTTTTTTTTCCATTGTCAAGTTTGTTGTGGATTGTAGCTGCTATGTGTGAATCATTCATACTGTGATGTACGACACTAATGTTTGTATCCAGAATCTGAATATGAATCATGGATTTTTTTTTCCCCAGTCTGCTTTTTTCTCAGAATCAAGCAAAGAAAGCTTATGAAGCTTTGCCAAGTTTTCTTTCTGTAGAATAATTGGCAGTTTATAGCATTCTGGTCTTGTTTAAGTATTGAAATTCATTTTTTGTTTACCAAAATGAATATTGTGAAGACAGTTTGTTTGGATGTAAACATGTTGGTCAGCTCTAACTATTGATACAGTAATAATTTTTATAGAGAGTGCATTGCCTCTCTCTTGCATGTTTCTAAGTCAGTCATATTTCTTCTGAGCAGCAGGACAGACTTAGGGTGAACCAGTAGTAAAGAATGATGCTAGACTATTTAATATGCAGCTTTCTTGATTTATCCACTCTCATCAGTGTGTCTGGTGTATGATTTCTGTTGAAATTACTCCTTTTTAATGAAATAATGATTCATGATTTTCTTCAATAGGACGTTCTATATATTTTTGTATAAGTTTTGTATTTTACAATTTTTTTTTTTTATTTTTATTGTGCTGACAAGCCTCTGTTCAGAGCATCCAGTTATACTGATCCTTGAATTGAGTAGCTCTATTCTGAATGTTTGGTCAGATTTTAATAGTTCCTGCAACAATATTGTGTTGCTAACTTTATGCATTGAATGTTTTTCGTTGATGAACAGACATTTTATCTTATTTGTAGATCTAAGTTGTTTTAAGTTGAGGGCACCGATGTAAAAGGGTTCAGTCCTCCTGTTTGTGAATACTAGCCACAAGTCCTTCCATGCTCTTATTTGAGTCTCGTAGTTTGTTTTATTCTGCAAATTATTTTTTTGAAGCTTTATTCCGCTGTCTTCTCTCTGTGTCCTTGTATACAGTACATGCAACCTAAGATGTTTAAAAATAACTTTTTGCTCTACTGTGATCCCTTACCTTTACTTTGTTACTTCTACATTTATGAAATATCATGAAAGCTTCATGTTCATGATTTTTGTTTAAAGCTCTTCACCTCGTCTTTTCAAAAAAAATTAACTATTTAAGCTCACCAAAGATAAGTTACCAAATTTTTAATTTCTTACCAAATGTATTTTTCAGCTTATTTTGATAAAGGAGTAATTTTGTTACTTCCTTGCTAGTTTTCAAATTAATGGCAGAATTTTTGCATGTAATGAAGTATTGTAATTTTTAAAAGATTGATTTTTATGAACATTTTCCCCTTTATTTTTTATGATTTATGGTCCTCCTGAACTTGTGTGGCATTCAAATTAGTGCTGGGTAAGACAAAGGATGAGGTTGTATCTTTCCTGTTTCCCCTTAAAGGAGATCCCTTTTGCTGTTTGCTTTTAACATGTCACAGCTAAGCAATGGAAAATAAATCCTGCTATTTTGCTGCTCTTGCTTACTAAATAAACTTTATTGTGATTGATATTGATGAGATAACTTCGCTTCATTTTCTATTTTTCATGTTCTGACATGCTTTTGCAGGGGGCGCCCCTATTGTTCGACGCGATACTGTTCGAAAAAATAAATACGCTGTTTTTTATGTGTTATCGCCAATTCC